>KQ993076.1:0-26357 GCA_001598015.1 Dorcoceras hygrometricum | reverse complement strand
TAACCAGCCGTTACGTCATAAAGGGAGATATTTCAAGCGATCAGCTGGTGCATATTTTCAGGAGTTGAGCTATCAGCTGGTGCATAGTTTTCAGGAGTTGAAGCTATCAGCTGGTGCATACTTTCAGATGTTCAAGTCATCAGCTGGTGTACAAACAATGAATTGATTCAAATTCGATCATATACTCATATTGGAAAAGATTGATGGCCATAACAGAATCGTACAATTTCCTGGAATTAAGGAGACAACGATGGTACTATTTTGGGTAAATAGTACATATTTACAGAGGTTGTTATACGGTGATTGCACAAATATGGAAAACGACAATCTGGTTCTGACGAAGTGCAATTTACCATTTGGTGGAGCAGGATATACGGTTACAGATTATCAGAATTTCAAAAGGGTATTTTATTTCCTTAGCCAAATCAAATGACCGTTGAGCGAAGACTATAAATAGCATAAGTTTGAATTAAAGAACACGCCTTCGCTATTGTTACTTACCGTCACTCTGCCATTTTTACGAGCGCATTGCAATTTGAAGTTATTCTCAAAAAGCTCACAACTCGAAGAACTTTCAAACAAGACTTCATAGATTTACCTTCGAGTTTATTCTCTGGTTCAATCTTTTGAATCGTGTTTCGTTGTTTAGAAACCAGAGAATTTTACAGCACTCAATAGATTTGTATTCCATCGTTGTATTCATTGTTGAGTCTGTAACAAACGCGCTGTCTAAAAGCCGTTTGACAAATATCATTCTAAGTGTTGTAAAACCAGCAGCTGCGTCTGCGTGATTTTTTGTGGAGTTGCTAGGAGTTCACCTTGAGCGAGGCTCGGTCACGCATCAAATCTTCTAGTGAAGCCTTCCTGAAAAGGAAGAAGGGGAGACGTAGGATATTTATATCCGAACTTCCAGAAACAAACTCTGTCCCTTAACTTTTACATTATGCATTTACTTACTTGTTACACTGTTCACTGATCAATTTGCTTTATTCCGCACATATTTGTTAGCCAAGAGATCAGCCATTAAACTGAGATATCTTAAGTCTGGTAACTCGGACTTAAGTTAAGCAGTGCTTGTAAAAATAGATTTAAACGGTTTCGAAAATTAAAAATATCCAGGAGTTCATTCAACCCCCCCTTTTGAACTCCTAGGGCTGTTTTCGTGCCATATTGATCCTATCACAGACATCTCACTTTGGATTTATACGACGTGTCTACTAGTAACATTTGTTACCGTTGTATTAAAATGGTATAAATTGGAGAGCAGATTAGTTCGAGAAGACTCTACGAATGCTGTGATAGAACAACTTACTAACTACTGCGAAACCAAACTGAAAACAGAGTTCAAATTCGAACCAACTCACAGATAGTGACAAACACATATTTTATTGTAAATCAATTCTTTGTGTCACACAATCTTTCGAACTTCACTCTATAGTGTTGAATCTTATTTGTAAATCATAAACAGAGTGTGAGAGAGCTAGAATAGCTAAACCAGTTTAGAGTTGTGTATTGTATTCCAAAACAGATCGCGAGTCTGTCTCTGATTGTAAAGTGTGCTAGGATTTTTTGCAGCTGCTGGCCATCGGATCGGGTTTGTACAAGGAGTTGTATAAATCAAATCTTCTAGTGAAAATCCTTCTTGTTGAGTAATAAGGGGAGACGTATGAGTTTAATCTCCGAACTTCCAGAAACAAATTCTTGATCCCTTTTATATACTGTTTTATGTATTGTATTTGTTCACTGCTGAATTAGGTTTATTCCGCACAAACTTATTTGTTACCCAAGACAACAGATTATCACTAAAACCCTCCAAGTTTGTAACTCAGCTTAGAGGTTAGCCAAGAGCTGTAAAATATTTTTAAAACAGATTTTCGTTAAAATTAGCAAAGGAGTTCATTATCCCCCCCCTCCTGAACTCCCGAGCCGTATTTTGGATCTAACAAGTGGTATCAGAGCTCGGTATCTCATTTGAACAGCTATTTTTATTTGCATTCATTAACTATGTCGATTTCTCATAATAAAATTCTCATGTTTTCTAAGGAGGAATACTACGTCTGGAAGATTCGTGTGCAAGCTCACCTGGCGGCCCAATATGATGATATGTGGTTTGTTATAACAGACGGCCCCATGAAGATCATAAAACCAAATACCACAGTGGCCATCTCAATCGGTGCAGCGCAATGGGTGGACAAGCCAGATTAGAATGGACGTCCGAGGATAAGAAGAAGGCCAATTTGGACAATGTCGCTAAGTACATTCTGTATAAGACGCTGGACTACAACATGTTCAGCAAAATTCAAACATGTACCATGGCCAAGGAAATTTGGGAGAAGCTCACCCAGATATGTGAGGGAAACGAGGAAACAAGCTGACAGTGGCCTTGCAAAAGTTTGAGCTGATCAGAATGAAGCCTGATGAGACCACGGGAGAGTTCGATGAGAGGTTCCGCTCGCTGGTGATTGAGCTGACCAGATTAGGCAAAGAGTACAGTAACATGGAGCTGGCTCTGAAAGTGATGAGAGCGTTGCCCAAGGAGTGGGATTTCAAGACTATGGCCTTGAGGGAGTCGAAAGACTTGAACAAGCTGGAGCTACACGATTTATTTTCCAACCTGAAGACCTACGAGTTTGAGCTAGAAACAAGAGCAGAGTCAGAGCCTTCAACATCCCAACCCCAAAGCTCTTGCAGCAGTTACTCCAGAAGAGTGCACACCAAGCAAGTCAGCTGAGAAGCTTAGCAACGATGCCATGTCCCTGTTCATTAAGAAATTCGGGAAATTTATGCGAAGGCATAACTCTACCTCTCTCTTTCATTCTAGTAAAAATAATTTAAATTCTTCTTCTGATGATAAGTGTTTTAATTGTGGCAGTGCCAAGAAGCAACCAGATCGCGGCAACAAAGACAAGAAGGAGAAGAAATTTTACAGAAAGAAGAGGACGGAGAAGGCCATGGTAGCTGAAGAAAACAAGAGCTCATGAGCAGACACCGATTCTGAGGAATCCAACTCAGGGACATCCTCATCCAGTGAAAGTGAGGATGAAGTACAGTGTCTCATGGCTGATGACACTAATAAGGTATTCGACAATTTAGAATTTATACGTGAGGACCTTGTCAATGCACTTAATGACATGGTCCATGAGTACATGAAGGTCTCTCAATCAGTTGAGGAGGTCAAGGCTGAAAAGGAGAGCCTTGCGACAAAATCTGAGCTGGTAAGCTCAAGCGAGTTATAGACTGCTCTAATTATGCTAATGACTGAGAATGAGCAATTAAGAAGCAGATCGCAGGAGATAGTAAATGAAAATCAGCGCTTAGTTGAAACCATAAGCTCCTGGACCAAGTCATCTGGTTTCCTTGTATCATGGAGCTATGAAGCCGTCTGGTGACAGATCCGGATTGGGCTATGGTAGCAATGATAGCAATAATGCAGAGACTAGTTCGTAACCCAAAGCTGGATATGAAAAATCTTCAAACCATGAACTTTGTAAAATCCAACATGGTATAGCCTAGGGAGGAACAATCTGATTAGTCAACGATAGCAGCTAAGCCTCCAAACCTTGTATTGTTTGTGATTGTACGAACAACATATTTCAAGACTGGAGCAATCAACTGGTACCTGGACAGTGGATGTGTGAGGCACATGACCCAAGCTATTATCAGATATCAAGCAATGCAATGGACCTAAGACCACCTTCGGTGACAATTCAAATGGTAATACTGTGGGTAAGGGTAAGCTTACCCATGGTAACTGTTAGAGTAGATGCCCAACTAGCCAACTTGTGGCGTGTGGGTTTTATAGACTCTTGTACAAACGATCTTTATATATGATATTCGCATTTTCTTATATGGCATTCTTTACTTTCATTATGTGTGTAATGATTTACAATTGCGTTGAGTAAAGACCTAGAATGCACTCTTAAGCGTATGTTAGATGTGATAGTGGGTATGACGGCTATCATGAAACACATCTAATAGTTGAACCATCTTAATTTCAAAACTATTGCCAATCTGAGTAAGCATGAGTTAGTTACTGGCTTGCCAAAATTAAAACTTTCAAAAGACAAGATTTGTTCTGCATGTCAGCTGAGAAAACATATAAAATCAACTATAAAAAATAGAGGCAGTAACAAAACCGCTCGTAAGCTGGAACTTTTACATATGGATCTTTTTGGTCTCATATCCGTCACCAGCTTAGGGGGAATGAAATTGTAGCGCCCCAAAATCCATAAGGCCACATCTATGAACCCTTTTTATTTTTAAGGACCAAATTGTTAACACGAGTATTCAGATTTCAGCTTTGATTTATTTTAATTGTTTAAAGCTGATTTCAGATGTGAGATATGGCGCAGAAGGTTTCTTGGCATATTTCGTATCAAGCACAAGGCACGAGCAGATTTCGGGTTTTGTTCGAAAATGCTTTCAAATTGAGCAAAGTGTCCTCTTCAAAATCCTTTGGTAAATTCATAAATTTAAAACAGTAGATGGGGAGATTTTTACAAATCTTTCAGAAAGGACAAATAGTTGGTAGGAATCCCATGCCTACTCAAGTGTTTCAGCTAATGACAATCATGCTTTTTTATATGATTGTTTACGTGACAATGAGTTCACTTTCATTTTTAAAAGAAAATTCTTTCATTCTCTCAAAACTCCCTGGAGCTCGTCGCGGTGCTTGAAAAGGAATTATGCAGGAACTAACTGCCGCCGTGTATCCAGTGTTAAGGCAAGTAAAAGCTGATCCTTGCTACACCATTTTAAAGCATATATTGTTTTCTTTCCTCGGTTCTGTTTGCTTGCCTGATCATGTTAAAGATATAGTAATGTTCAAGCATGTTTATGAAAATGAAAGATCGGGTTCACTGTTGTTTTCTGTTTTAAAAAGAATCCCAGTATGTTTTAAGCGCAGGTGTTGATGTTGTTTTTAAAACATTGAGCATTCAGGTTCTAGTTCCCTGAAAGATTATGAAGTTCTTCTTCTTGGTGAATGGTGATGTCTGGACTTGACTCCAAGTAATCGATGATGCTGGTCCAATCGGAATTTTTGTTCCGGTTAGATAAGCGGAGCTGGTATCTTGGGTGTCGTTGAGATATTTCAGCACTAAGTCTCATAGCCAAGTCGGTTTTCCTATGCTAGTAACTAGATCCTATCTTCAAGTCTGAAATCCCATATCAAGTCTGTCTTGCAGATGTCAAATCTGTTTTCACGCCAGCAGTGCCAGTTCGCTAGCCAAGTCTGTTTCTTTAAAACTAGCAATATATCCTTTCCTTTAGCATAATCTGTTTACCCGCTAGCAATAGTGCTACTATGATCACATCTGAATTCCCCGCAAGCGATAGCGCTTCTAGAGAAAAATCTGTTTTCACACCAGCGATGCCTTCCCGATAGTCGGTTCTGTTTCCCGCTAACGATATTGTTCTTCTATACCACATCTGTTTCAGCGTTAGCAATACCACTTCCATAGTCGAGTCTGTTTTTACGACTAGGATCTGTTTGTACTAGAGCACTATTTTTTTAGCCAAATCTGATCTTCACTTCAGCGATAGGTCCCCAGTAGATGAATCTGATGCTCAGTGAGATTTTAAAAAGGAAATGAGTTTCAAAATGTAGCGAACCCCAATAAAGTTCAAATCTGTTTTCACTCAGATATGAGTTTAAAGGAAGAAATGTTTAGTTTCAAAGGATTTATGGCGTAGATAACAGACGGTCACCGTGGAAGGGTGAGCAGCTGTCCAGATGTCAGTTGTCCCTTCACCACGGAAGGGTGAGCAGTCGTCGAGAGTGTCGGTTGCCCCTTCATATAGGGCTTCATGCCATAAAGACTGAATTCAGAAGTAACTTGATCAAGTGCCTACGGACCTAAGGAGAGCTTCTAAGCCATAAAACACAAGAAAATAATGATGAGATCTGGGTTATGTCCCGAATCTGTTTTACAAACGATGTTTTGAGTTAAATGCCTTCCTTTAAACTAAGTTATTTCAGATATGCCTGCATTAAGTGAATTTGTTATTCTCAGATTTTACTTGCTGAGCCTCTAGGCTCATTAGCTTTTAAATGGTGCAGGTGAGACAGATCTGAGGCAGACGGGCGGTGGGAGCTGAACCATCTGTGGTGATTGTGTTTATCAATGGCCGATGTTTTCCGCGCACCTGTTGTTGTTTTTGATCTTTTGACAAATCTGTATTAGATCCATTACAACAATGATTGAATTCATATAGAATTTCAAATGTTGTAATATCGAACTTTGCATTTTATATCAACTTGTGATTCAGATCTATTTTCGCTATTTTTATTTGGCGTCAAGTGTGTTTGTGTCTCAAAATTTTTATGTTGTAAGAAATACAGCTTACGATATTTCGTTTCAGCCCTTCTTTTCCTCTTTTATTTCTTTTTATTTTAAATTCGTTGACACCCATGGGCGTGGGTGTCACAACTTGGTATCAGAGCATGGTCCTGAGATAAACACACGCACTTCCGGTTGGGACAGATTTCGTCGACCATTTCTCCAGAGCTGTGAGTTTTATTTTATGTTTCAGAGCATTTGTCTTTTAAATTTGGCATGTTTTGATTTTTATATTGTGGCGGATTACGGGCTATAGGTTAAGATGTCTGGCCGAAGAAGAAGTAGAAGAAACACCTCCTTAGAAGAACCCAATCCAGATAGTAATGCTAGTATTGCCCAACTCCTAAGGCTGTTGGTAGAACAAACCTGTAGAGGTAATGGCCAATCATCCAGCAGTAGAGGACCAAGCCATGATGATCCTCAAGAGAAGTTTCGAAGACAGAAGCTGAAAAAGTTTAGTGGTACTACAAATCCCTTGGTTGCTGAAAGCTGGTTAAAGTCGATGGAGGTTATCTTTGAGTACCTTCAGATGCCAGATTTGGATAGGCCCAGGTGCGGTATATACATGTTGAGGGATGACGCTATGATTTGGTGGGAAGAAGCTAAGCTATCTGTGGACTTAGCAAATCTGAATTGGGAGATTTTAAGCGATTATTCTTTGAGCAATACTTCACAGTAGACAAGAGGTCTGAGTTAAAAAGTGAATTTCTAACTTTGAAACAAGGGAGTATGACCATACAGGAGTATGTGCAGGTGTTTGAAAGAGGTTGTTATTTTGTACCTCTCATTGGTAATGACCTAGAGGAGAAGCTGAGTCATTTTGTGGAAGGGTTAAAGCCTATGTACAAGATAAATGTTAGGCTGTCTGTGCCTAAGACTTACAGAAAAGCAGTGGATAGAGCCCTGCGTATTGAAAAAGATTGGAAAGATGTGGAAGAAGAAAGGAAACATAAGAGGCAGGCCTTTCAGTAGAAGGATCAGAGGCCGTTTAAGAAGCAAAATAAGAATCATCAGAGGCCTCAAGAGCAGAAACCCCTACAGATTCAACCCATTAGTGCAG
Source organism: Dorcoceras hygrometricum (assembly GCA_001598015.1). NCBI lineage: Eukaryota > Viridiplantae > Streptophyta > Magnoliopsida > Lamiales > Gesneriaceae > Dorcoceras > Dorcoceras hygrometricum. The sequence goes on along the minus strand of KQ993076.1, from coordinate 18,956 downwards.
TTCCTGCTAGCAACAACAGACCAGTGTGTCCCAAGTGCCAGAAGAACCACTCTGGTCTGTGCAGACTTGGTCAGAATGTCTGCTTCAGATGTGGGTTGCGTCTCAAGCACAAGGCACGAGCAGATTTAGGATTTTGTTCAAAAATGCTTTCAAATTGAGCAAAGTGTCCTCTTCAAAATCCTTTGGTAAATCCTAAATTTAAAACAGTAGATGGGAGCTTTTTACAAATCTTTCAAAAAGGACAAATAGTTGATAGGAATCCCATGCCTACTCAAGTGTTTTCACCTAATGACAATCATGCTCTTTTATATGATTGTTTACGTGAAAATGAGTTCACTTTCATTTGTAAAAGAAAAATCGTTCATTCTCTCAAACTCTCTGGAGCTCGTCGCGGTGCTTGAAAATGAATTCTGCAGGAACTAACTGCCGCCGTGTATCCAGTGTTAAGGCAAGTAAAAGTTGATCCTTGCTACACCATTTTAAAGCATATATTGTTTTCTTTCCTCAGTTCTGTTTGCTTGCCTGATTATGTTAAAGATATAGTAATGTTCAAGCATGTTTATGAAAATGAAAGATCACTGTTGTTTTCTATTTTAAAAAGAATCCCAGTATGTTTTAAGCGCAGGTGTTGATGTTGTTTTTAAAACATTGAGCATTCAGGTTCTAGTTCCCTGAAAGATTATGAAGTTCTTCTTATTGGTGAATGGCGATGTCTGGACTTGACTCCAAGTAATCGATGATGCTGGTCCAATCGGAATTTTTGTTCCGGTTAGATAAGCGGAGCTGGTATATTGGGTGTCGTCGAGATATTTCAGCACTAAGTCTCATAGCCAAGTCTGTTTTCCTATGCTAGTAACCAGATCCTATCTTCAAGTCTGAAATCCCATATCAAGTCTGCTTTGCAGATGTCAAATCTGTTTTCACGCCAGCAGTGTCGGTTCGCTAGCCAAGTCTGTTTCTTTAAAACTAGCGATATATCCTTTCCTTTAGCAGAATCTGTTCACCCGCTAGCAATAGTGTTACTATGGTCACATCTGAATTCCCCGCAAGCGATAGCGCTTCTAGAGTTAAATCTGTTTTCACACCAGCGATTCCTTCCCGATAGCCGGATTTGTTTCCCGCTAACGATACTGTTCCTCTATACCACATCTGTTTCAGCGTTAGCAATACCACTTCCATAGTCGAGTCTGTTTTTTACGACTAGGATCTGTTTTTTACTAGAGCACTATTTTGTTAGCCAAATCTGATCTTCACTTCAGCGATAGGTCCCCAGTAGTCGAATCTAATGCTCAGTGAGATTTTAAAAAGGAAATGAGTTTCAAAATGTAGCGAACCCCAATAAAGTTCAAATATGTTTTCACTCAGATATGAGTTTAAAGGAAGAAATGTTTAGTTTCAAAGGATTTATGGCGTAGATAACAGACGGTCACCATGGAAGGGTGAGCAGCTGTCCAGATGTCAGTTGTCCCTTCACCACGGAAGGGTGAGCAGTCGTCGAGAGTGTCCGGTGCCCCTTCATATAGGGCTTCATGCCATAAATACTGAATTCAGAAGTAACTTGATCAAGTGCCTACGGACCTAAGGAGAGCTTCTAAGCCATAAATCACAAGAAAATAATGATGAGATCTGGTTATGTCCCGAATCTGTTTTACGAAAGATGTTTTGAGTTAAATTCCTTCCTTTAAGATGTCAGTTGTCCCTTCACCACGGAAGGGTGAGCAGTCGTCGAGAGTGTCCGGTGCCCCTTCATATAGGGCTTCATGCCATAAATACTGAATTCAGAAGTAACTTGATCAAGTGCCTACGGACCTAAGGAGAGCTTCTAAGCCATAAATCACAAGAAAATAATGATGAGATCTGGTTATGTCCCGAATCTGTTTTACGAAAGATGTTTTGAGTTAAATTCCTTCCTTTAAACTAAGTTATGTTCAGATCTGAGATGTTTGCCTGCATTAAGTGAATTTGTTATTCTCAGATTTTACTTGCTGAGCCTCTAGGCTCATTAGCTTTTAAATGGTGCAGGTGAGACAGATCTGGGGCAGACGGGCGGCGGGAGCTGAACCATATGTGGTGATTGTGTTTATTAATGGCCGATGTTTTTCGTGAAGCTATTGTTGTTTTTGATCTTTTGACAAATCTGTATTAGATCCATTACAACAATGATTGAATTCATATAGAATTTCAGATGTTGTAATATCGCACTTTGCATTTTATATCAACTTGTGATTCAGATCTGTTTCCGCTATTTTTATTTGGCGCCAAGTGTGTTTGTGTCTCAAAATTTTTATGTTGTAAGAAATACAGCTTACAATATTTCGTTTCAGCCCTTCTTTTCCTCTTTTATTTCTTTTTATTTTAAATCCGTTGACACCCATGGGCGTGGATGTCACAGAAATACACATTTGTCGTCATTGATGATTTTTCGAAATTTACATGAATGTTGTTTTTAAAATCATAGGATCAAACTGTCGACCAGCTGATCAAGCTTTTAAAACATTTGCAAAATGACAAAATCTTGCAGTGTTAACCGGATAAGAAGCGATAGAGAAACTAATTTTTTAAATTATAAACTATCCTCTTATCTGGATGACATTGGAATTAAGCATGATATATCAGCAACTAGAACACCTCCGCAAAACGGGTTAGCTGAGCGTAGAAATCGTACTTTAAAAGAAGCTGCTACAACAATGATTGCCGATTCTGGTATTTCAAAGAAATTTTGCGCTGAAGCAGTTAACACAGCTTGCTATACTCGAAACAGCTAGATGATTAATAAGCGTCATGGTGTATCCCCATATGAGATCTGGAATGGCAAGAAACCTGATGTTTCGTATTTCAGGATGTTTGGATGCAGGTGCTTCATCCATGACAATGGTAAAACTTATCTCAAAGCTTTTGGTGTCAAATCTGATGCAGGTACCTTTCTAGGATATTCAGCTGTGAGCAGAGCTTATAGAGTTTTCAACAACATGACGCTAACTATTGAGGAATCAGCTCACGTGGTGTTTGATGAAACCAGCTTCAAATCACAGCTCACGTGGTGTTTGATGAAACCAGCTTCAAATCAACATCAGATGCTAAGCTAAACGACTTGTGCACTCATCTGGAATCAACTAATCTAGATGAATCAAGTGACGATGAGGCACAGACCAGAAATCAAGCTGAAGACCAGTACGCACTGGACACACCGATTACCAATGCCGATATTCAAAGAGTTGCTCAATTTGGCGTCCCAGGTAACATTGAAGTCATTGATTTGACTAACAGTGACACAGTACAGGACCAGCAAGCAACAAGTGTGTCAGCTGTGAGTGTCGGTTCATGCAACATTGATTCAGACTCGTGTGCAAGCTGATCCAGATCACGTACCAGTTGGTGGAGAACATGCGCAAGTTGATGAACCAACAAGTGGTATTCAAGCAGATCCAACAGGACTGCAGGGGGAACAAGACGCAAGAATCGAAACTCAGAACGAAGCATCGACCTCTTACGGACTAGGTTTCCTGTGGAATAAGAATCATCCACCCGAGCTGGTCATCGAACCCATCTGCATCCCATAGGACACGAGGCCAGATGATAGACGAGTATTTTAACTCTGCATTCATTTCACATATAGAGCGCAAGAATGTAGACGAAGCCTTAGTTGACCCAAGCTGGATAGAAGTCATGCAGGAAAAACTTAGCCAATTTGAACTAGTAAAGTTTGGCATTTAGTTCCTAAACTTACTAACCAGAACATCAGAGGTACTAAATGGGTTTTTAGAAACAAACTATATGAAAATAGAAATGTAGTAAGAAATAAGGCAAGATTAATAGCTCAAGGCTATAGACAGGAAGAAAGCATAGATTTTGAAGAATCTTTCGCACCTGTATCAAGATCAGAAGCCATTAGCGTATTTCTTGCATACGCTGCATTCAAAAATTTAAAGTTTATAGAATGGATGTTAAAAGTGCTTTCTTAAACGGCATCCTGAATGAGGAAGTGTATGTTGCACAACCTCCTGACTTTGTAGATCATACCAGACCATACTTAGTGTATAAGCTGGATAAAGCTTTGTATGGTCTGAAACAAGCTCCTAGAGCTTGGTATGATACTTTGTCAAAGTTTTTAATTGATCACGATTTTGTCACTGGTTCTGTAGATTAGACTCTGTTTAAATTTTTTAAAAATGATCATGTCTTATTAGTACAGATTTATGTAGATGATATTATTTTTGGCTCGACTAATCCCAAGCTTTGTGATAAATTTTCCAAGCTGATCCAGGATAAGTTCGAGAAGAGCATGATGGGGGAGCTGACACTTTTCGTAGGCTTACAAGTGAAGCAGCTTGAATATGGAATCTTCATCAATCAAGCAAAGTATACCAAGGAACTTCTCAAGAAGTTTGGGATAGAAAAATTCTCTTCAGCAGCTACTCATGTGAGTGCTTCAATCAAACTGGATAAAGATAAAGCTGGAACTTCCGTTGAGATAAACATGTATCGTGGGATGATTGGATCTCTTTTGTACCTTACTGCAAGCAGATCGGATATCATGTTCGCTGTCTGTATGTGTTATTAGTTCCAAGATGATTCGAAATAGTCTCATTACATGGCTGTTAAGCGCATTCTTAAATATCTTAAGGACACTCAGAACGTGGTCTTTGGTATCTCAAAGACTCAACTTTCAATTTGATTGGTTATAGTGATGCAGATTACGCAGGTTGCAAGATTCATCGACGTAGCACAAGTGGAAATTGCCAGTTTTTGTGTGACAGATTGACTTCCTGTTTTAGCAAGAAACATATATCAATAGCCATGTCCACAGCTGAGGCATAGTATCTAGCAGCTAGGAGCTGTTGTGATCAAATACTATGGATATAACAACAGCTTAGGAACTATGTGATCGATGCAGCTGAGACACCCATTTCTGCGACAACACAAGCTCTATTGCCATCACTCAGAACCCTGTGTTGCACTCCAGAACCAAGCATATTGATATCAAACATCATTTCATGAGGGACCACGTGCTGAAGAAAGACGTTCGGGTGGAGCATGTTCCAATAGATCAACAAGTAGCTGATATCTTCACAAAGCCTCTACCACACACTAAGTTTTCTTACTTTAGAAACATATTGGGTCTATTAGATATGTCTTAATACTGTTTGTTCAGGGAGAAAAACAAAATTCAAACAAATAAGAGCAAAAGTCCACTGAATGTCTCTGAACTGGTCAGCTCTGTGCTGATCTGGTCCAGCTTAGAGACATATACAGTAGATCTTATAACGGTGTTTTGGATTAATGTTCCAAGCTGATACAATAAACAACACGAACGGTTGAGATTACTTTGTCGTTTTAAATTCCATTTAAAATCGGATGGTCATTCTCTTAGAATTTAAAATGTCTTTCAAATTTAAGGATGACAGATGTCCACTAAGGTTCCTTTCTCTCTCATCGTTCGTACATATTAAACGCTTGATCTTCTCTTTCTCAGTACGCTATTTTCAAATCTCTCAAGCATTCAAGCAGTTTATCGCATCTTTCTATCAAATCCTCTTACTCTCAAATTTACTAACTCCTACATTTCGAGATGGCTTCTTTCACTGTCAACGCATTGCAGGTCAACTTTGAATCCGTGCTGAGCATGGATAATGCAGGAATGGTGAAGATGTTCAAGTCGCTGGAGGAATCAGGACTTAGGGTATTTTTAGGTGCTTCTGGCTCAGTGTTGGAGGGTGCTCTGACTGAGTTTTTTGCAAACGCGACGGTTATCACTGAGACAATAGTGAGTACAGTGGCGAAGAGGAAGATAGTGATTATGAAGGATGTTAATTCGGAGATGTTTCACCTTCCAACAGAGGGGATAGTGAGTTTTTTGGGGCCCCGATCAAGGCAGTGGCCGACGTGAAGGTTTTGTTCTCTGTACAGATGTTTCCTTCAGGTCCCCAAACAAGAAGAAAGATATGAAGGTTGAATACAGGTTGCTACACGACATTGTAGCAAAGTCTCTGTCTGTGAAGGCTGGTTCCTTTGATGTAGCCACGACGGAGAAGTTTGAGATGATGGTGGCGATCAGCGCAGGGTTGAAGGTGAACTGGGGGCATATTCTGTTTTAGACATTGGTTGCTATGGTTTACATGCTTGGTAACAATCACAAGGATTTGTTGTGCCACTCAGTATCATGTTGGAGAAGTGGGTGAAGGCATACCTTGGGGAGTATGTGGTGCTGCATCCCCTCAAGGTGTAGAACCACAAGTCGGTTCTCACGACACTAGCAAGAACAGATGGAGCCACTGCTAAATGCAAACTGGTTCTAGCTCCATCTGACTCAGAATCTACTGTGTCTCTTTCTCTGTTGGAAATCAAGAAGAAACGGAGGAGGAAGAGGCCAAAGATGTTCAAGCCTATCCAAGATGTGGAGGAGCAGGCTGTTTCCAAAGAGGTTGCTATTGTCGTCAGGATAGAACCTGAACAACCTGAACAAAAATCCACTGCTTATGGAAGTGGGGTGGTGTTTGCCCCAATCGAGATTCAAGAGATCAACTGGGCAACCCACTTCCTACCTAAGATAGACCCAACTGTGAAGGGCAAGGATATTTTAGAAGTATTTTCCCGGCCAGACCCAGTCGAGGAGCACTGCTTACTGGTGGTTCAAGCGGTTTGGAAATTGGTGTCCTTGAAGATGTCTTCATATGATGAATGGACACGTTTCCGGACTGAGGTGAGGCTTAATACAATAAAGTCGATGACGCCCATTACCAGTTTTGCCAAAATCAAAGATGAATTTTTGACATGGGCTGAGACAGAGCTGGTATCGGAGTTATTGGAGCGGAGGATGTTGGTGCAGTGTAAGCTGTATGAGAAGGAGTTGTGAGAAGCGGTAAACTCACATCAAGTTTGATTCAGCTGCACCGTCTGCAAACTATGATAATATTTGTATTCGGTTTTTAGACCGCGAGCTTAAGGTATCATAAAGCAGCAACGGTTGCAGAGACATCAAGCTGGTCTACCCCTTCTGGTTCCAGAATCCTCAGTCGCAGGATATGCTTTTGCAGATGATATTCCACAAATCACTTGGACTGAGGGATGCATAGTGTCAAACCAAGGAACTACTGCTCCAGCTCAGGAGAGAGCAACCAGCTCAGGTGGAGGAGCAAAGGATTCTGATAGGCTCTTTCAATCTCAGCTGATCAACATTGAATACGGGGTGGCGGATAGTTCTAGTCTCCCTGACCTTCTCTTGCAGAGTGAATGGTCCCGCAATGAATGGATTTCGGGGGTGTCCGTGAGTTCTCACACAACTCACGTAGGCTCTCACACAGCCAAAGACACCGACCCCTTAAATTACGTGCAATTTAAAATGGTTTGAAATCATAAAAGCAGCACGCAAATGCGAACCAGATCAGCGTGAAGCTGGACCAACAGCTCTATGAGCTGGTCCGGATTACCAGTAGCTCTGCGAGCTGGTTTAACACAAGCAGTCTGGTTCAGTAAATCTTGAGCTGCAATAGCTCAGTGTTCTTGAATGTTAGTGCACCGAGATACAAATTGAGTTATGAATTAAAATCATGCGGAAACAATTCAAACTGAACTCTTATAATCGAAGGCCTTTAAACAGTTTTAAGCATAGTAAACAAATATGCAATGCGTGAATGTAAATGCAGAAAGTTGTAAAGAAATATGCTGTGATTTGTTTATGGAATTTCGGAGCTGAATCTCCTACATCTCCCATTCTTCCGCAATCGGGAAGTATCCACTAGAAGGTTTTGATTACAGCGACCCTCGCTGCAACCCACTCCTACGACCAGCAGTCGCAAGAACTCATAGCAACCACTGCACACCAGCTCGCAAGCTGCGTGTGTCTAACTCACTTCTTTACTACCTCAGTGAGAAAGTCTACATACACTTCTTTAACGTCTCAGTGTGTAAGAAAGCGTAGGCTTGTTTAACGTCTTGGTACAAAGAATATAATGGAGAGTTGTTATATTTGATTCACTTGGCTAATCTAGTCATCTCTCTCAAATATATGTGAGTGAATCATGTGTGAGATTACAGTGTATGCTCAATCTCTCAAAGATAAAATCTCACACACTAGGAAGTGCTCTTCTTTGAGCTGGTTTTACCAATGTCTTCCCAGAGCTTGTGTTGTGCGTGCTGGTATTTTACATTTCTGATTTGCACAACACTTCGCTCTTTTCTCTGTGCTCTTCTTCTGTTGTGTGCCCCACTCTCTCTCTCCTCTGTTCGCGTGTACTCCTGCTTGTGCTCTGCTCTTTGTTATTTATAGCCTGACGCGGAGTTTAATCCATTGGACACAAAGTCGTAGCCGTTGAAAGTCTTCTGAAACTGTTATACTTTCCGTCCTTTGTCTTTAAATGCGTTACAGGATTTTCTTCACTTTAGGCACGTGAGCACTGTACTTTTAGAAGACAACAAAAGCAAATCTATTTGAATACTGATAGTCATTCTTCGTATAGTCCTGTATTCAAATCGCTTTGCTTGTATTTTTGTCCATTTCTTCTTTTATCTTCGGACATCGTCTGTTCTGGTCGCTAAGCTGGTTTGACCTTAACCAGCTTTGTTCTTTGTACCAGCTCGTTGATTTGATGGCATCTGCTGTTGTGATATCCGAGCTGGTCTTTACTTCAAGTTGTTCTCTTCTTCTCTACTTATCTACTTTTGAGCTGCTCTTGTTATGTTCTTTCCTTCTCTTGAGCTGCTTCGAGCCAGCTTGTTCATCATACTCAGTAGGTCGCTTCTCTGAGCTGGTTTTCTTCCCAAATGGTTTCTTCTTTCACTATAGCAGCCTTCTGCTTCCCCATCATAAGCATCCAACTGCTGGGATCCTTGATCAGGTTTTCTCTTCCCTGATCTAGTTTACCAGCTCGGCTCTATTCTTCTCGTCAAGAGCCATTGTGTGCTTGCTTGTTCTCTTGGTCCATTCAGACACCTCATCCAAACCATCGGTAAGCACACCTTTCTTTCACTCGTTCAACTGCAATCCAGCACTAGTGAATATATCCCAACTTCATTGGGATATAATGATCAGTTCTAATTCAGTCTTCCCAAGGACTGAGATCCCTATGATTAACTGATCATAGTTGCGCCTAGTGATCCGGCCTGCATTTGATCATTGCGCTTGTCTATGCATCAACACTTGAACACTGCACTTGTACGATGCACTTGATAGGAACTTGAACAGTTCCGCACTTCACCAAATCTTCTTTGCGCTTGGTCTCTGAACTGCTCTTGAACTGCTTTTGCATCAAGCTGTTAAACCAGCTTGGTGTTTTCTGAAATCTGGAAGACTTCTGTTGTACCAGCTTGGGCGTCCCCTCACTGTTCAAGTATAGATATCTTCAACTGACAGCTTAGACGTCCCCTTACTTTTCCAGTTTGGATATCTTCCTTCCTTCATAATCAAATGCACTGCACAAGTCATGTAAACCGTTAGCAAGATATTTACAGATTTTGTGTCAATCAAAACTTAGATTCTGATCTGTAAATACAGATCCAACAGATTCTTTCTTTAGAGCATCGGGCTCAAGCGGATGAGAAACCAACTCAGGATGGAGATACGGTGAGATTGAGCACCAGGCTCAAGAGCATGTTAAGGAGATTCCTCGAGTTGTAGAGAATGTGGAAGAAGCGGAGGCTGTAGATTTGGAGCAACAGGCTCAAGAATAGGAGCGCCAGGCTCCTGAAGCAAAGCAACCAGCTGAGCACCAGGCTCAAGCTGGTTCCTCCCCACCCAGTCCAAGAAATTCCAGTTTTTCTGTTAATAATGAGGATCATCAGGATCCAAGTTATTCCGGTTTGCATATGGTATAGTATACAGGGCATAGAGATAATAGCGAAGCAGAAGAGGATTTTGCCCAAGATGGTCCGCAGCACGTTAATTTTTCTAGTCCCCAAGAAGATTTTGATGCTGTTTCTGAGCTCAAAACTGTGAAGGGAGTCATCCAATCCCTGAATCGAAGGTTGATATGGTGATGGATGAACAGACGTACATGAAATACGATTCTCGGATTTTCAAGCGAGATTTTTACAAGAATATGAATGAGGTAGTGGCCAGCGTTAACACTTCTCAGATGGCGCTGGAAACCAACCTTGTTCGTCAATTTACAGAAAGCCAACAGCAGATTGCTAGTGATTTGGACTTTGTCAAGTTACAGCTAGCGGAATTGGTATGCCAAAAAGGGGGAAGAAGAGAGCAGCAAAAAGAGACGCCTGTCAGACTTAGGATCTTAAGGCTTAGATCTTTGTTTTTGTATAGCTGTTTGTACTTGTAAAAAGTTTTCAAGTTAATAAAATCTCTTTTTATGCACAAGTTTTGTCATCATCAAAAAGGGGGAAATTGATTGATAATTTACAAGTTTTGGTGAAGACAAAAAGAGATTAATCAGCTCAAGGATTTTTCAGCCAGTTAAAGACGGATCTTACGGTGTTAATTATTGAAATCAGATCAGAGCGAAGTTGGTTAAGGACAAACCAGCTCAGAGACTTTATACCGGAGCTAAGCTGGTTAAGGACAAACCAGCTCAGAGAAGTTATCTAAGATGGTTAAGGTCAAACAAGCTCAGGTTATTCAATCAAGCTGATTAAAGACAAACCAACTCTGGAGAACATAACAGATTTTGTATTCGGTCGGTTGAGAAAACGGCTCAGAGCAAAGCTGATTCAAGAATGGCGTTAGTGAAGGAAACTTTAGCCAGATTCTTTGAGAAGATATGGATACAATCAGGAAGGCTGTATTTCTATAGAAGAAGACAGAAGTGAATAAATATTATTATCTGGAATAGTACATATGAAAGAGACTAGATCAGCTTAGACCAGATTAGAGCAGTTCAGCATAACGACCATATTAGAACCCAGCTGAGTAAAGACAACTCAGGTAAAAGTTTTTAAGATTGTTTTGAGGTTTCGTACTGATTGATTTGATGTGTTGACTTATCAAGTTCTATTTGTAGTCGTTGGAACTATTTTGAGCTAATCCCAGATATACAGAGATTTTTTTTCAACTAATAACGGCGTAAAGGTTGAGAAAATCATTTAATGAAGGTGTACGTGAACATTACAAGCATTTAAGATGTCGCAGACATCTCACTTTGGATTTATACGACGTGTCTACCGGTAACATTCATTACCGTTGTATCAGTAAATTGGATTTATACGACGTGTCTACAGGTAACATTTATTATCATGTCTAAGGGTATAAATTGGAGAACATATCAGTTTGAGAAGACTCTACGAATGCTGTGATCGAACAACTTACTAACTATTGTGTAAAGCAAAACTAAAAATAGAGTTCAACTCTCTGGCTGTCGGATCGGGTTTGTACAAGGAGTTGTATAAATCAAATCTTCTAGTGTAAATCCTTTCAGTTGAGGAGGAAGGGGAGACGTAGGTTAATCTCCGAACTTTCAGAAACAAATTCTTGATCCCATTTATTTATTTCTTTACGTATTGTATGTGTTCACTGTTGAATGGGGTTTATTTCGCACAAACTTATTTGTTACTCAAGACAACAGATTATCACTGAGACCCTCCAAGCTGGTAACTCAGCTTAGAGGATAGCCAAGAGCGGTAAAATATTTTTAAAATAGATTTTCGTTAAAATTAGCAAATGGGTTCATTCCCCCCTCTGAACTAACGAACCATATTTTCGATACTAACAAAATTTAATATAATAATAGATGAAATTATATAAAGAATTTAATAATTATTTTTAATTTATTTAATGATAATCTAGAATTGAATAAATGTTTTAAATTTAGAACATAATTGTCACACGTTTACTTCTACTCAAAATATATGTATGTGTGTCTGTGTGTGACTTTTTTAACATGAAATTATTAATGGAAGAGTAATTTTTTGTATTGTGAAATACAATTTTTACTCAAATTTTATTCTTTTTTAAATATAAAAAGTAATGTAGTTTGATAAACAGATGAAAAAGAAGAGAAAAGGAAGATAATAAAACTAAAGCAAGTTGTATATATATAAATTAATTGGTTATTTGAGTGTTATTAAATGTTACTAATTTCAAACCGTTAGGATCGAAAATAGAGTTTTGAGTTTAGAAGAGGGATTGAATAAACTCCTTTAAAAAATCTTTGTATTTGAAAATGAATTGCAGATCAGTTGAGTTACCAGCTGATAACACTTTCTCAGTCAATCTATTTTCTTGAGCAATAAAAAGTCAAGCGGAAAATCTCAAAACAGTGAACAGTATACATGATGCAAGTAAATAAAACAGCTGAGATTGAGTTTGTTTCTGGAAGTTCAAAGCAATGGTTCTACGTCTCCTCTTCCTCCAAGATTGGAAGAAGTTCACTTGAAGATTTGATTTGAATACGATGCATCCTAATCTAGTCAGTCAGGTCAAAATCGAGCTAAACTCCTAGTATCAACAACTATACCATCTCATAGGCTGTGTTTTACAAAGAATTGTCTAAGACTCTTGTGATCTGATATAAAGAACAGAGACTATAAAGTTTCAGCAACAAGCTGAAATTGGTAAACAACAAGAAAACTATCTTTGAGCTGAATGTCTCGTATTGCTTGTTGTATCTTTCGTGTATTGGCACTTGTTTATTGAGTAGCGTATGTTGTATCCATAAGATCTGAGCACAACAGCTCCCATCTGCTAAGTACTCTGCCTCAGCTGTAGACGTTGCGATGGATATGTGCTTCTTGCTGAACTAGAATAGTAGTTTATCTCCCAAGAACTGACAAGTTCCCATGTGCTCACTGATCAATCTTGCAACCTGTGTAACTTGCATCTGAATAACCAAGTAAATTGACACTTGAATCTTTGGATACCAAAAACTCACGTTCTGAGTACCCTTTAAATATTTCAAAATATGTTTTACAGCAACGAAATAGGATTGTTTTGGATAAGTTTAGAAACGAGCACACATGCAAACTGCAAACATAAGTCTGGTCTGCTAGCATTTAAGTACAAAATTAATCCAGTCATCCAACGATACAATAATACTTCATTGACAGTTCCAGCTTCATCTTTATCCAGTTTAATTGAAGCTCTCATCGGGGTAGCAGTCGTGGAACATTTGTCCCACCAAAACTCTTTAAAATTTCTTTTGTATGCTTGGCTTGATTTATGAAAATTCCATTCTCAAGTGCTTCACCTGCAGACCGAGGAAAAATGTTAGCTCGCCCATCATGCTCATCTCAAACTTATCATATCAGCTTTGAAAATTTTATCACACAGCGTAGGATTAGTTTAACCAAAAATGATTTCATCAACATAAATCTGTACTAATAAAACATGATTATTTTAGACGAATTTAAAAAATGTTTTATCAATAGAGCCGATAACACAATCATGATCAAGTAAAAATTTATATAAAGTATCATACCAACATCTTGGTGCTTTTTTAAGACCGTACAAAGCCTTGTTCAGCTTATAAACTGAAACGAACCGTACTCTAGAATTTTATTTTATTTTTTGAAATAAAGTGCGGAATAAACATTCTTAAAAGAAAACATAGTTCGTCCATCGAAAACTTTCCTCAACATCATTTTAAAACACGAACAAATAAATACCTCAAAAACATTAAATCATTCATTTTGTCTTAAAACCAGAGTAAATAAAATACGGAATCTGAACATGTCTCATCAAACAAAACATAAGAAGTGGTCACGGGGTAGCAGCTGCAGCGGGCGCTCAGAGGTCCTCACCACCGATCGGGATAAAATCATCAGCAGGCTCACCTGCACCATTTAAACTTAGTGAGCCTAAAGACTCAACATGCTCTATCTGATAATACCAAAATACGTATAATAAAACCACATGCAAGCACATACTTAGCGTAAAAATAGCTTTAAGACATGCATATATGGATGATCGTAAAACATGGATCATAAATCAGTCGTAACATTACATAATTGTATATCATAACATAATAAGCATGACATATCATAACATAAAAAGACGTGTGAGTCGTATCCATGATGTGTGGGACGTTACATTAACGATTGATCAATCATAAGAAACCAACGTACGTGGCGATGCAGTTCACCCGCCCTTACCTCGGGATCCCTCACACCTCTATGCTGCCACTTCACTATGCCGTGAACACATGGATCCATAAGCTCATTATAACATTAACAGAGGTTCACCGGGCCCGGTATCCTGGATTCGTTCATCGTCTACTTGCCACAAATCACTTCAATCCCTCAACATATTTTCTTTTTCGTACAATCCTTTAACATTTCATAAACTTTCATGATGCGTGTACTTCGTAAAACAGGAAAATTTAAAAGACTAGTCCAGCAATATATATTTAGTTTCCTTTAAATAAATGCATAATCATATAAGTAAAATACTACATATATTATTAAATATATATTTATGAGCTTCTACATTTTTTTTCCTCCCGGTCAAGGGCATGTTCAAATGACTGGCTCACTAATTTCTAAGCCCAAAAGCCTAGACCTAATCTTAAACTGAAACTAGCCCAAAACTCAACTTGACCCATTAAACTCAAAATTTCATTTCAAAATTGGTAAAAGTACACGGTCCTTCAACTTAAAATCATACATTGAATTTTGGCAAAATAAAAGTCTCCTTAACCAAAAATTAGACTTTAAAATTTGATAAAAGTATTAGACCCATAAATAAAAGAGATTTAGGCTTTAAAATTTTGACTTTAAAGTTGGACTTAAAATGTAACGACCCAATCATTTAAATTATAAAATTTAGAATGTTGTTCAAATTGCAAGATAAAAAATTTTCGATCTTGTTGACATGATAAGTCGTTACTCAACTCTGGGTTGAATTGCAAATAAAAGCAACTCATAACTTACTGAAAGACGAAACAAGCGGAACAATGACGTATGCGAAAAGAATAACCAACAACTGGAATAATGAAACAAAACTCCAATTGATAATATACAAGTCTGAACAGATGGCTACTGTTTAGAAGTCTGTTGTAATACACAAAAATACTACAGCTGAAATTTCCGTATGACAAAACGAAGTCTGATGAAAACAACAGATCTGATGTCCACGATGAACACATCATCCGATCAGTCTCTCTCCATCCAGCCCCTTACTGTTCATCACATGCACTCAATGAAAACTAATGAGCCTGGGGCTCAGCAGGTAACATCTGGGAATAACGAAAGCACTTAACACAAGCAACGATATCTGAAGGAATTTAAAGCATAAAACATAAAACATTCTGAAATCTTTTGCTTTAAACTTTCATTAGAGCTGTGATTAAAATCACACTTGTGCTCTTCTTTCTTTTCTAAAATTATGACAAAGACACTTGTACATTTGGTCCAATTCGCTTGATCAAACTCCTGATATCAGTCTTAGCATATAGCCCATGGTTGAAGGTGTATATAGATCCCTCAATCCGTAATCCTGATCCTTCCTATTTCCGTGTCATATGTATTTTGGGGATCTGTATTTGAATTGATAATTGATGTTACCTGTTTTATATGAGTTTGAGTCAACTCGTATTTTGAGTATCGATATTTTGAATGTATGTTTTGAGTCCAGGCCCAACTTATTTCGAAAAATTTTTAAGCCCTGATTTTATGCTTCCGCTATTATGTGCTTATTTGTGCTATAATCTCTGTTTATTAGCACGGGGCCTGACATCAGTGGTGATTTAAGAACCAGATTTCAGACTTAACCATACGAATAAACATAAACGATGATGGTTTCCTTTGTCTGAAGAACTCAAAATATCTCAAGAAATTTCTGGAAATGATCGAATAAGGTACTTGTAAGCTACTTCGAATAAAATATAAAGAATACTCAAGAAAATACTGGACTAACATCATCAAACCATTTCCTAAAACATTTCTGGATCAAAATACAGTAAATACGTACCTTTGTAAAAACAGAGCATGAACATGTCTTTTATTTGAAGAATAACCGTAGTATAACTTCAAATCGTTAAAACTCAACATACATGCAAACAGAAATTGAATATATGCTTTCACTGAGTGAGCAAGAAATAGAGTTTACTTGCCTGAATTCTTTAACACAATCACAGCAGAAGTTCAACAAATCACTAACACGCTGATCGTCTTCTTCGAAAAACCTTAAAATACTTTTGCTCGGTTTTGTTGAGAGAGCTCCGCTTAAAATAATTTGTTTGGTAACGAATGATGCATGTAGCAGCTAACATCCTATATATATATATGATTTAAAATGCCTAAGGAAGAAAACACGATTAATCAATATGATGAAAATCTTTTAAAAGCGCTACTCTGTTTTAAAAATAAAATCTGATCCAAAGTATAACCGAACTATTTTAGTTAAAACATAAGGATTCGATTGGCTTGCAATAATTGGCTAAACAGCTGCTGAAATCGCATTCTAACATCTGAAAGCCATTATAACTGGAGTCTGGCTAAAATATGAAGTTAACAGCTGAACAACTAAAGCAAAGGCGATAGCTGGTATCACGTATGTTAAAAAAATCTGGAATTCACACACTGATGAATAAAATAGCATTTCAATGTTTCCCTCAAATCTTATAACTTTCTAATTGTGGCTCATAAAAGGTCCGGGCGTTAAAATCTACCCCCCTTAAAAGAATTTCGTCCTCGAAATTACTTACTTAAACAAATTTGGGTAGCTTCTCTGCATATCAGATTCAACTTCCCCTGTAGCTTCTCTTTAAGTGTGATTTGCCCACTGAATTTTGATTATAGGGATAGTCCTATTTCTCAACTTACGGTTTGCTCTTGCTAGAATCTGCTCTGGAAATTCTTCGTAAGTCAAGTCGGATGACAGTTGGATGGGTTCGTATCTGAGTACATGCGAAGGATTCGCAATATACTTTCTAAGTGCTGATATATGGAACACATTGTGAACACATTGAACTTATAGTCCAATGTACCATAGGCATGGGAGTCTGACTTGTAACAGGGGAAAAACACTTGAGTAGGCATGGTATTCCACACCTACTTCTCCATAATTTATTAAAAATCCCCTGTCACTATTTTAATTTGTTAAAACGATACTCTCATTTTAATAAAAGCCATCCTCCCATTCGAAATTCATTTTATTTTCAACCTCCAAAATTACCCAGCTGATGCTTGGAGTAACAGCTGATCAGACCCTGCACCATGTCTCGCATCTAGAAAATAAGAAGTCAGCTTTTCAATCAAACAAACAAGCTGAGATCTGGAATTAGAAATGAATCCTCAAATTATAAAGATAAGAATTTGTGGTCCTGTGGATTTTGGGGCGCTACAAAGCTCTTCCAAAACATAGAAGTAAATCTGGGATCTCGATCTGATACTATAGAACTTGGAATACCATGGAGTTTCACTATTTCTTTCACATGCAGCTCAACATACTTATTCAAATCATACGTCGTTTTTACTGGTAATAAGTCAACTGAATTAGTTAATCTATCGATAATAACCCAAATAGAGTTAAATCCATGGGGTCTCTTTGGTAAACCTACTACAAAATCCATCGCTATGTTATCCCATTTCCATACTGGTATAGGGAGTGGCTTTAACATCCCAGCTGGTCTCTGATGTTCTGCTTTAACTTGCTGACATGTTAAACATTCAGCAATGAACTTACATATATCCCGTTTCATCCCTGGCCAACCAAAACAGATGTTAGTCAAATCTTTTATACTATTTTTGTTCCTCCTGGGTGAACTGAATATGGTGTATTGTGAGCTTCATTCATTATCTCAATATGCAAGTCATCTGTGCGCGGTACCCACAATCTGTTCTGGTATTTCCCTCTTCTATAGCATTAAAGATTTCCTCCTCTGTCTTCGTCTTGTTTCTTCCACTTCTGAAGCTGATCATAACTTTCTTGACCCTCTCGAATCCGATCTTTTAAATTAGATTGGATTGTAAGCACTGATAATCTAGCAGCATTCTCCTTCGTAACTATTTCTATTTCAAGTCGATTGATCTCTCTCGCTAAAGGGATTTGAACAGAAATCTGAGCTAGACCCACGTTTCTTCTGCTTAGCGCATCTGCTACTACATTAGCTTTTCCTGGGTGATAGCTGATTACACAATCATAATCTTTAACCAACTCGAGCCATCTCCTTTGTCTCATATTCAGCTATTTCTGGGTAAAGAAATACTTAAGGCTTTTATGGTCTGTAAAGATTTCGCATTTCTCTCCATAAAGATAGTGTCTCCAGATTTTAATGCGAAAACTACTGCTGCTAATTCTAGGTCATGCGTAGGGTAGTTTTTCTCGTGAATCTTCAGCTGTCTTGAAGCGTAAGCGATTACCTTCTTATCTTGCATTAAAACAGCTCCTACACCTATCTTCGACGCATCTGTATAAATTATAAAGTTTCCTTTCTCTGTTGGAAACGTCAAATCAGGGGCTTGTATTAATGCTTGTTTTAACTTCTCAAAAATTGGATTGGCATTCGGGAGTCCAATCATACTTAGCATTCTTTTTAGTCAGCGCTGTTAGAGGAACAGCTATCTTAGAAAATCCCTCTATAAATCTTCTGTAATAACCTGCAAGTCCTAAGAAACTACGAACCTCTAATACGTTCTTAGGTACAGGCCATTCTTTAACAGCTTCTACCTTAGAAGGATCTACTTCTATTCCATTCTGAGAAATAATGTGTCCAAGAAATACAACATTTTTAATCCAAAATTCGCATGTACTAAACTTAGCAAATAACTGCTTAGTTCTTAAAATCTGCAAAATTTCCCTAAGATGGTTTTCATGTTCACATCTGTTCTTCGAGTAAATAAGTATATCATCTATGAAATCTGTCGAGGAAAGGTTGAAATACTCTATTCATTAAATCCATAAAAACTGATGGCGCATTAGTTACTCCAAATGGCATAACTAAGAACTCATAATGGCCATATCTTGTCCTAAAAGCCGTTTTATATACATCTGCTTCCTTAACTCGCAGCTGATGATAACCAGACCTAAGGTCAATCTTTGAAAAACATAGCAGCTCCTGCTGATCAAATAAGTC
>KQ993075.1:4027-32138 GCA_001598015.1 Dorcoceras hygrometricum | reverse complement strand
TTTCGATAGATGAATATTCATGTCAAGATCGGATACGAATCTTGATGGCGTCGAACTGATATGGAATCAATTCTGAAATCGAAGAAGAGAACTAGAATCATTTCATGTCATTGCATTTGTTTTACAGTTGATAAACTGTTGTGCATTTTATTGTTATTATGTGTACCTGCTGATTATACTGAGATGATTCTCACCGGAGTTTATCCGGTTGTTGTTTTGTTTTGTGTGTGTGCATGACAACAGGAAGAAGGAACTAGTGGGGAGCAACCAAGGGTAGTAATAGAGAACTACCTAGCAGCTGGACCAGCAGCAGGAAGAATAAAACACAGCTGAGAGTCTATGTTTGTTTGAACAGTTGGTCTTAGGTTGTTCGAGTCTGGTTTTGTATATAAGATTCAAGTTTGTACTAATGAACTTAGTTTGTAATCTCTATGGACCATGGAGCATTCGTATAAATAGATACTATTTCCGATACAAGCTGAACCCTTTTCGCTTCTTCTGGTTGAAAATTTTTTTTTAGTAACTTATGTATGAACCAGATTAGATTTATTAAACTTGTTTAGTTTAAATTAATAACCCACTGATTTAGATTAGAAGATTAATTATGAGCAGAGAGCCTCACAATATCAATACATAACATATATATAACTGGGACTCAAAATGGGGATCTACCTGCCGACGCTCCACTCGGTCCAGTTGGATTACCTGAATAACCTGCAAAAGCCAACATAAGACCAAACCAACCCAAAAGGGGAAGAAAACGAGGTCAAACCTCAGTACGAAGAGTAATATACCACAGCTATCAGATACACATGCAACATATCATGTCGTGTCATGCATGAGGGCTACCAAAGAATCATTGGTCAGCAAGGCACAACGACTCAGCTGTGCAATAAATCTCAATCAATCAGCAGAATCCAAATCACAGCGACTCAGCTGGCTATCACGACTCAGTGACGACATTGGATTTCTACGCACGACGACTCAGCCGGAAAATCGTGACTCGGCGATATTCAGGTCTCAAAGAATTGCAGACTCATATGCTATGCGTGAATGAAATGATAATCAAATCATACAGTATGCAATATTTTATAAACAACACAATCAATCAGCTGTAAATTCACATGCAGATAAGATCAGCACAACTCAGGCATAGTACTCAGCACATGAACACACATACACAATATGTTATCATGTTCATCTCAAGGCTGTAAGTACGATCTCAATACGTACCTCGCTCTCTACACAGCTGCTACCTCAACGGACCTCACAGGAGTACACAGCCAGCTGCTTACACACGAGAACACAGCTCCTACAGCTCTCTCAATCTGCTGCTCTACTAGCTCACCAAGAAACCCAACAGAAGCTGCCTCAAAGCTCAAATCTGCCAAGACATCCAACAATAAGCTCATTGAAGCTCATTCAACTTACGGCCTAAAGCCTCGTAGCCTAAATCAACTACCCTAAATCTTCAGAGCACTATCCCGCTATAATATAAAAGCTAGGAGCAGAAACTACAGTTAGCAGGACACGATTACCTGAACCGAGGCTCAACTCGGTCACAAATAGGGAAACCTGTTCACACAATTCCTCAATCGATTTATCATCTGGTCCTCTCTCTCTTCTCCAAACTGGCACGAGAACGTTCACCTCGAAGAGGGCTTACAAATCGTGGTACCCTCACTCAAATCTGATCGGTCAATCTCCAGAAATCGGGAGAAGAAGCTCTCGGGTGAACAGTAGACACGAGGGCTTGAAAATAAGGGTCAATAGTATACGGGAGAAGATGAGGTATGATATATGTGCTTAGAAATTCGCTAAGTGTTGGTCAACACTTATATTTATGCTCTCGATCAAAGCTACAGTGAAAGTCAAACCAGCTCGGGCCTTTGCACTGTACCATCTTAGACTTCTTTACAATGTACCAGCTCAGGCACATAAACCAGTTCAGGGACTACACTGCTATGCAACTAGCACAGTGTTCAACCGACCAGCTCAGGTACAACAAGCAACACACATCCAGCTGGGATCTCTACCCTGCACCAGCTCAGGTACTCATATGCCAAAACCAGATCGCTCTCCAGCCGGACCAGATCGGAGCATCCAACACACTACTAAGCTGGATCTAGCTCGCACTAACACAAAGAAATCCCCAGCTGGTCGCCTCTAAGCTAGTGTCTCAAAAACCAACTCGCGTCATAGACTCCAACCAGCCCGGAGTTATACTCTCTTGGTTAATCCCTTCTCATATTTCGATAATTTCTAGTCCTCACATTCACCCAAACTAGAAATGGATTTCGTCCTCGAAATCAAACTATTCCAGCATACCTCAAAGCGTAGAAGGAAGTCACTAACCAAAATTACAAAATGACCATAAACACAAATCAGCAAACAGAAGATCACCTGGGTCAATAATGCACATGATCAAACAGATGAGGCCACTCCTGTCTCATCCTTTCTTCCACTTCCCATGTAGCTTCTTCTCGACCATGCTTGCTCAATTAGACCATCACCAACGGAATAGTCTTGTTTCTCAGCTGCTTCTCCTTCCTATCCAGAATCTTCACTGGATATTCAACATAGCTCAAGGTCTGATCCAGCTCAACTTCATCGGTTCTTAGCACATGGGAACGATCTGGCTCATATGTCCTCAACATTGACACATGAAACACATCATGCATCGCCGCTAACTCAGCAGGTAGCTATTGTTATACGAAAATTCTACTAGGGTTAAAGAATCCAGTCAGCCACCACTGAAATCCATCACTATAGCTCGTAGCATATCCTCCAAAATCTGTATGGTCCTCTCGGATTGGCCATCTGTCTGAGGATGATAAGCCGTACTCATAGCCAATCTCGAACTCATCGCTGCTTGCAAGCCCTTCCAAAATCGAGAAGTAAATCTTGAATCTCTATCAGACACTATCGAAACTGGCACTCCATGCAATCTAACCACATGGTCAACGTACAGTTTCGCCATCTTCTTCATGGAACATCTCACATCATAGGGAATGAAATGGGCCGACTTCGAAAGTCTGTCAATCACCACCAAAAAATCGGGAGAAGAAGCTCTCGGGTGAACAGTAGACACGAGGGCTTGAAAATAAGGGTCGATAGTATACGGGAGAAGATAAGGTATGATATGTGTGCTTAGAAATTCGCTAAGTGTTGGTCAACACTTATATTTATGCTCTCGATCAAAGCTATAGTGAAAGTCAAACTAGCTCGTGCCTTTGCACTGTACCATCTTAGACCTCTTACAATGTATCAGCTCAGGCACATAAACCAGTTCAGGGAGTACACTGCTATGCAACCAGCATAGTGTTCAACCGACCAGCTCAGGTACAGCAAGCAACACACATCCAGCTGGGATCTCTACCCTGTACCAGCTCAGGTACTCATACGCCAAAACCAGATCGCGCTCCAGCCGGACCAGCTCGGAGCATCCAGCACACTATTAAGCTGGATCCAGCTCGCACTAACACATGGAAATCCCCAGCTGGTCGCCTCTAAGCTAGTGTCTCAAAAACCAGCTCGCGTCATAAACTCCTACTAGCCCAGAGTATACTCTCTTGGTTAATCCCTTCTCAGATTTCGATAATTTCTAGTCTTCACATTCCAGTCTAGCAACTGCATATCGCATGTAAACCGTTAGTAGAATAATAACATATTTTGTGTTAATCAAAATTAAAATTCTGATATGTAAACACTGATCCAACATGGTTTCAACCAGCTTTCGTGCGATCTGGTTTCAACCAGTCTTGCTACCAGAAAGCAGCTTGCTTACTGGCTGGTTTCATTCACCTTTTCCAACATATCCGTCGTACAGTAGGTACACATGTTATATATGATAGTTATATGTTCCATTGTCTGTATCCATTTTTGTACATAGACTTTAAAATGGGTGCTATATGAAATAATTCGTTGGCTTCCCAATAGTCAGTTTGAGACTCAAGCAAATGTACATTAGAAAGAGAAGAGAAGAGTGAATATATATACGGTTTTGATTTTAATCATACACACCTTATAGTATATTTCCATTAACGCTTATTAGACATTTCATGATTGGTCGTCTCAACAGACAAAGAAAATACAACTAATCAATGGATTCGTATAACCGATACACATCCGTTGTACTATAAGGGCTGCATTATAACACGAATGTAATTACAACTACTTATATTTATGCTCTCGATCAAAGCTACAGTGAAAGTCAAACCAGCTCGGGCCTTTGCACTGTACCATCTTAGACTTCTTTACAATGTACCAGCTCAGGCACATAAACCAGTTCAGGGACTACACTGCTATGCAACTAGCACAGTGTTCAACCGACCAGCTCAGGTACAACAAGCAACACACATCCAGCTGGGATCTCTACCCTGCACCAGCTCAGGTACTCATATGCCAAAACCAGATCGCTCTCCAGCCGGACCAGATCGGAGCATCCAACACACTACTAAGCTGGATCTAGCTCGCACTAACACAAAGAAATCCCCAGCTGGTCGCCTCTAAGCTAGTGTCTCAAAAACCAACTCGCGTCATAGACTCCAACCAGCCCGGAGTTATACTCTCTTGGTTAATCCCTTCTCATATTTCGATAATTTCTAGTCCTCACATTCACCCAAACTAGAAATGGATTTCGTCCTCGAAATCAAACTATTCCAGCATACCTCAAAGCGTAGAAGGAAGTCACTAACCAAAATTACAAAATGACCATAAACACAAATCAGCAAACAGAAGATCACCTGGGTCAATAATGCACATGATCAAACAGATGAGGCCACTCCTGTCTCATCCTTTCTTCCACTTCCCATGTAGCTTCTTCTCGACCATGCTTGCTCAATTAGACCATCACCAACGGAATAGTCTTGTTTCTCAGCTGCTTCTCCTTCCTATCCAGAATCTTCACTGGATATTCAACATAGCTCAAGGTCTGATCCAGCTCAACTTCATCGGTTCTTAGCACATGGGAACGATCTGGCTCATATGTCCTCAACATTGACACATGAAACACATCATGCATCGCCGCTAACTCAGCAGGTAGCTATTGTTATACGAAAATTCTACTAGGGTTAAAGAATCCAGTCAGCCACCACTGAAATCCATCACTATAGCTCGTAGCATATCCTCCAAAATCTGTATGGTCCTCTCGGATTGGCCATCTGTCTGAGGATGATAAGCCGTACTCATAGCCAATCTCGAACTCATCGCTGCTTGCAAGCCCTTCCAAAATCGAGAAGTAAATCTTGAATCTCTATCAGACACTATCGAAACTGGCACTCCATGCAATCTAACCACATGGTCAACGTACAGTTTCGCCATCTTCTTCATGGAACATCTCACATCATAGGGAATGAAATGGGCCGACTTCGAAAGTCTGTCAATCACCACCAAAAAATCGGGAGAAGAAGCTCTCGGGTGAACAGTAGACACGAGGGCTTGAAAATAAGGGTCGATAGTATACGGGAGAAGATAAGGTATGATATGTGTGCTGAGAAATTCGCTAAGTGTTGGTCAACACTTATATTTATGCTCTCGGTCAAAGCTATAGTGAAAGTCAAACTAGCTCGTGCCTTTGCACTGTACCATCTTAGACCTCTTACAATGTATCAGCTCAGGCACATAAACCAGTTCAGGGAGTACACTGCTATGCAACCAGCATAGTGTTCAACCGACCAGCTCAGGTACAGCAAGCAACACACATCCAGCTGGGATCTCTACCCTGTACCAGCTCAGGTACTCATACGCCAAAACCAGATCGCGCTCCAGCCGGACCAGCTCGGAGCATCCAGCACACTATTAAGCTGGATCCAGCTCGCACTAACACATGGAAATCCCCAGCTGGTCGCCTCTAAGCTAGTGTCTCAAAAACCAGCTCGCGTCATAAACTCCTACTAGCCCAGAGTATACTCTCTTGGTTAATCCCTTCTCAGATTTCGATAATTTCTAGTCTTCACATTCCAGTCTAGCAACTGCATATCGCATGTAAACCGTTAGTAGAATAATAACATATTTTGTGTTAATCAAAATTAAAATTCTGATATGTAAACACTGATCCAACATGGTTTCAACCAGCTTTCGTGCGATCTGGTTTCAACCAGTCTTGCTACCAGAAAGCAGCTTGCTTACTGGCTGGTTTCATTCACCTTTTCCAACATATCCGTCGTACAGTAGGTACACATGTTATATATGATAGTTATATGTTCCATTGTCTGTATCCATTTTTGTACATAGACTTTAAAATGGGTGCTATATGAAATAATTCGTTGGCTTCCCAATAGTCAGTTTGAGACTCAAGCAAATGTACATTAGAAAGAGAAGAGAAGAGTGAATATATATACGGTTTTGATTTTAATCATACACACCTTATAGTATATTTCCATTAACGCTTATTAGACATTTCATGATTGGTCGTCTCAACAGACAAAGAAAATACAACTAATCAATGGATTCGTATAACCGATACACATCCGTTGTACTATAAGGGCTGCATTATAACACGAATGTAAGGAAAACAAGCCATAAAAAGAAGCCTAAAAATATAGGAAATGAAAAAAGGAAAGATATGGGTGACAATTTTCTCCATGGGTTTTGGGTCCCGTGGGAAAACACAAAAAGGGGTGAATATAGGGATTTTTTTAAATTCTCGAATCAAATAGGTATAGGGATAGTAATAGTAATAGTACACATCACCGAACTTCCCGAACGCGTCCCGATAATATATATATTATATATTGATTGTTGTTTAATAATATATTATTAAATAATAATAATAATATATAATATCTGATATATTAGAAGTGCGTGTGATATAATATAAAATAATAAATAAATATAAATATAGGCATGATGTGGTGGGCGCCCGCCCTGTGTGGGTGTCTGGAGATGCTCAGCCGAGCATCTCCATAATTTCATGAGATGCTCGGCTGAGATCTCCAAGCGTCCATACAGAGTCCATTGTGGACGTCCACACTATTAACTTTTAATATAAATATTTAAAATATTAGAGACGGACAAGATCGTCCTGAACCGATCCCATTGGACTGGAACGGGAATCCCTCGTTTTTCAGTTATTCAGAGAGGTAAATTTATAAAAGTGGCACCGTCCCGCCCTGTTGGCTTCCTAGCAAAGATATATTTAGAATCTGTGTATGCATATATATTTACATGCTTCGTACTCGTACGTTCATCCTCTTAGCATTTCATACAAAATTGATTTCAAAATCACAAACGAAAACCACGAGAAATCGGAACTACCATTCTCCCAGAATCGGCCATGGCTCCTAATCTGGATTGCAGAATGTACGAACAAAAGTACCCAGAAATCGACACCCCAGTAATGGTACAGATGAAGAGCATAAACCCCGATATCTGCGCCTACGTCTTGTTGCTGGAGTACAACATCGAAGGGATGCTCAGCTTCACAGAGCTCTCGCGCCGCCGCATACGCAGCGTTCTGAGTTTGGTTCGCGTCGGGAGGGTTGAGCCGCTGATGGTCTTGCATGTCGACCCGGAAAAGGGTTTTGTGAATTTGAGTAAAAGAAGGGTTTCGGAGGATGATGCGAGATCGTGCGAAGAAAGGTTTAATAAGAGTAAGCATGTTCATTCCATCATGCGGCATGTTGCTGAGACCATGGACATTGATCTTGAGGTAGTTTTTCGTTCAATTTTTCATTTAATTGTATACCGCACATCTTCTGTTCTTCGTCTTAATGTGTTTTGGAAAGAGGGTTTACGTACATTTTCTTGAAATTGTGAGCTTTTGAGGTATGGATAAAGAGATTATTTGAATGGTGCATACAGGCGGATCCGATGGCTTCACTGCAAGAAATCTTGGGAATTGTTAGCCTTTCTTGTGTGTTGTTTATTTTCGAATCCACCATTGCCAAGATTTAGTTTATAAGACTCTGAATCTGTATGTGTATCAACCTGATTATTAAATAACTTACTGAATTCCGATAGAAGAACTATGATTGTCGATCTGAAGTTGTTTCGTAAGTGTTTGATTGTGTAAGCAAGACAAGGCTCCTGTTCTTATTACTGAAGATTTTCATTTGTTTCAGGAGTTGTATACTCACGTTGGATGGCCTTTATACAAAAAATACGGCCATGCTTTTGATGTAAGATTCATAATTGTTGCCCAGCTAGTTAAGCTAGTTTACCTGATAAGAAAATCTGAACGTCTGGTAGATATTACACTGCAGGCTTTCAAACTAATTGTTTCTGATCCTGATTCTGTTCTTGATCCTCTCACTCGAAAAGTTGAGGAAATCAATGCTGATGGTCAAAAGGTATACGCTTTCTGATCAAAATCATTAGCCATTCGATTTTCTAATATCTTTAGTTTCATGATTCTCAAACGAGTTAAATTGGTACTAATTTCCATTCCTGATCAGGTAACTAAGGTGGTTCCTGCTATCTCGTATGAAGTAAAGAAAGAGTTGGTTGAAAATATTAAAAGAAGAATTATTCCACAAGTGTTGAAGATTCGAGCTGATATTGAGATGAAATGCTTTGAGCTCGATGGCGTTCTAAACATTAAGGTTTGTTAACAACGTTCGCCTAATCATATATAAATTATACATCTACTCCATGCCAAGAAAAAAACTTAAATTTGGATATTTGTTCATGTAGAATGCAATGCGAAAAGCTGAAGCTGCTGGTAATAAAGATTGCCCTGTAAGGATTTCATTAGTTGGTTCTCCTTCGTATGTGTTGAATACTCAGACATTCAATAAGGTAACACATACATTTCCCCTTTAGAACATGTCATCTAATTTTAAGTCAGTCATCTTAAATTTTCTAGTGCAGGAACAAGGAATAGAAACACTAGATAAAGCAATCGCATCCTGCACCGAAGAAATGGAACATCACAAGGGGAGAGTCATAGTAAAAACAGCACCAAGACCAGTAAGCCCCCTTAATGTCTTCTTTTTTCTTTGAACGAACTATTAATATTTGAGCCTACCATATATTGTCTTTATTTTTATTTTATTTTTTTGAACTTGATGAACGTAGATGAGTGAACGAGAAGATAAACTGTTTGCCGAACAATTAGCTCGACTAAGCGTAGCAGATGATGATGTGAGCGGCAGTGACGATACTGATGATGATGGAGGAATGAAATTCAATGAAAAAGATGATTCAAGGATGGAAAATGGCTACTAGCTACTAGCTAGCTAGGAGAAGCGGAAGATAAGTTTGGGGAATTTTTCTTGAAGTCACCCACAAAACATTTGAACAGAGTAGGAAACTACCATGTAAATTTCAATCTTGCCACATTGTATGTGAATGAAAAAGGAATCTGACCTTTCACTTTGGGATCCTAATCAGTACTGTAATGAAAAGGAAATTTGAAAGTGGACATCCTATTTGTTAAGGTTTCCATGAGTTTACAGTCGTAATTACCAATCAATCAGAATTATTTATATGATAGATCGTTATACTTTCTTGTCATTAACCGCTTTATCTATTAAAAGGAAATTACTATAACATACAAAATTTAAGAAAACCATTATCGGTAAAAAAAACAAATGTAAATAATTTAAAGCGATCAAAAGTTGTTTAAAAACAGGAGTCGCATTGTTATATTTTACTTCACCAAAATATCACAGCTATCTTATTAAATAATGATATATTTTTCAAATCCCAAAATTCTGTTCCTTCACTTTACACATGGGACCTATGCCTCGAATTTTTCAGAGTATCGTCTCATTTCTTATAATTATGGTTATGACAGTAAAAACTTTATAAATTCAAACATTATAAGCTATTTAAATTAAATTGATCCAAACCTCTTAAACAGTGTTTCCAGAAAAGTGAATTCAAATAGTTAATTAAAAAAAAATGAATATCTTCATTCATCTTCATTCGATAATAGGCCACGACAAAGCAAATGTGCGATTTTTCCTGCTTTCATTGTGTTTATGGAGCAATATCACAAAATAATAATCCAAGAAGAGAAATATCACACAAGTGAGGACCCCATAGATTTGAAATATCCAACAAAATGCTCAGTTCATATCAAAACATAGTGGGGGATTCCATAAAGTTGTCCTATTAAACCCGTTGGGTATAAAAATCATCTGCAGCAACACCATGGTCCATGAAGTTTCCCAATACTCGCGTCTTTCTTTCGTGTCCTTTGGCATTTCTGTCCTATTGCCCTCTTCAGTCTCCATCCTCAATCCTGTTTTCTGCATTACACTCTGTGCTTATAGTTTTTATTATTTCATTATATGGTCCCTTGAGAAAATATATGGCCTACTAAGATCATTATTGATTCATTGAATAAGTTGGTATATAATCTTCCAACCGATCCTCCACTTGCACAGGAACAGATCCATTTCATATATCTTGATGAGTTTCACCACGAAATAACGGGAAAAGGAGGAGGAATCCAAAGGGGGAACAGTCAACAGATCAAAGATTTCAAAAGGCAAACTCAACCTATGCAACCTCTATAGAACTAAATAATTGCTCATGTAGTTGCATATTTTCTTGTTTTGAAGGATGTGACACTTGTATCCCACTAAACGAGATTCTGTTAAAATCTTGCAGTATTTGGTATGAAGAATATTAAGACAATGTACTTTGTCATTGTCTACCAAACATGTGCAACATTTTGACTAAACTTGAGGCTGAGTTCTCTAACTCCGTTGTTTTGCATAATGTGATTAGACAAAGGCAATTTGTGGGGAGGGATTGGGGTTGGGGTGGGCGAGTTGGGTGGTACGGTCCTTCATTCCTTGCAAATGCTAACTAGTGACATGTGATGCCACCCCTTAATTTAAATTTCTTTTTGGCCATTGCAATTGACAGCACATAAACTTAAAGAAATGGCTCCTGGATTGAGACATCAAGTGGATCTTTAATCACAATGGCAAAATATTTTGTACGAAAAGTAGCAACAAAAACCATGCAATAAAGTGAGGAATCATTAGCGGAAAAAATGATCTCTTTCTAACCGGCATACAGGCTTTTCAGGGACATGGCAAAATGGAAGCTTGTATACAACACTTTCTAGACATTATCATCTTCCTAGGGGTGGGACCATATATTTTGGTTTAGACGTGAAAAATGTTTGAATTTTCTGGGTAACATGCATATAGACTTAAAATGGCGTATGGCTTTGGTACATTAGCAAAAGAAATGCTATTCCAACTAGAGAAAATCATGTGCAAATTATAAATATCCAAATAGATTCACTTATTCAACTACATGTAAGTAAGTAACTCATATCCAGAAGACACTGAATTGCAACTGAAATACAATGCCTACGTAGCCTCAACTTTTAACAAGAAAACAATTTGAAACAAATGAAATTTATATCACAATTGGTGAACAAGTGCAGAGACAATATGCTAGAACAGAGGCAAATTGGATTAACATAATAGTGACCATAGTCCATAGCAAAAAGAACATTAAAGTATCTCCTTATTTTCAGGCTTTCAGCCACTCACAGCTAGCAATGAAGGGATTGCATTCAGATTAGGAGTGGTAGTCTTCGTTGAAGCGTCACCTCTTTTTCCAGTAGAAGGTTTCACAAAAGCCCTCATTGGGCTTGCAAATGCCCATACCCAGCTTTTACTCCTTCCATGGGAAATATGCTCCATTGATGAACGAGTCGCATGTGCTGTTTTCCCATTTACATTACTCTCCTCGTCGGTGGAAGATGAAACTAAGTATGTGGAAGATGATGAAGTTACCATAAAACCGCTGAAAATCCCACCACATTTCACTCTTTCTTTGATGCAATCCTGGCCATTCTTGGTATTGTTGCCACAATTTCTATGCAGTGGGGGTAGTTTAGGCTTGCCCTCTCTATGTGACTCTACTCTACGCAGAGTACAATCCCCAAAACCAGTTGAAATCCTCTCAAAGAAGTCCCCTGAAAAGCTCCTGCTCCCACAACCAACAGATCTGGATCTAGACACCTTTCTATCATATGAAGGGCTGTCATTTTCATCAACAACCACAAAGTCTTCCTTCTTTTTCTCCATTGATCGGATAGCAGACGAGGATCCAATAGTACT
This sequence comes from Dorcoceras hygrometricum, assembly GCA_001598015.1. Classification (NCBI taxonomy): domain Eukaryota; kingdom Viridiplantae; phylum Streptophyta; class Magnoliopsida; order Lamiales; family Gesneriaceae; genus Dorcoceras; species Dorcoceras hygrometricum. The sequence continues at coordinate 20,103 of KQ993075.1, read as the reverse complement.
AGGTGTTGCTGGTGTGAAGTTTGGATCTTTGTTAGAGTTGGTATCACTTTTCTTAGAGGCGGAATTCTTGGACAAGTAGAGAAACGACCAAAATCCTCTCCTGTGAGGACTGTAATCATCAGGATAGTTCAAAACATGCATACCTCTTCTTGGAGTTGTGGTAGACTTGCTCCTCTCGAAAACAATGCTGGCGGAATCTGCATTCCCAATCACTCCATCTCTCTTCTTCTTCCTTTGAGTCAAAACCAAAAGGGAGTCTTGATCTCCTTGTGTAATAGCCATGGTAGCGGCAATCAGCGATCCCACTCTTACTGTCGGCAGATGACGATGAAGCAATGGAGCAAAGCTGGAGAGTGGAGCCGCCTCCGCCGCCTAAACCGGCAGCAGTAGCGGCGGTCAGGCTTCTGCTAGCCCCAATATCAGATCTAAACGAAGGAGACGGCGATGAAGAAGAAGATGGGCAAATTGCGACAGAAAACGAGGAAGAGATGAGATTCCCAAGCTTTTCTTGAAGGCAAAAAGCGCAGATCCCACCTGGGGTGCTGTTTTTGTAAGGATGATTCATACATTGCATGGTTCCATCCCCCATATCTTCATGCACAACTTCCATAACCATTTTGCAAACTCGAATCTCCAGACGGGGAAAAAAACCTCAATCCCAAGAGTTTGCAAACCACCGATTCGAAAAATTCAATCTTGCTACAAGGGCCTCCGCTATTCTCCCCCTCTTTGGCATACAACTCATCAAACTTACAGCTTGATCACTTCAAGAAAATGGTTTACAGCGTAAAAGTAGCACTTGGGTAAGACATGAAGAAGATTGGTCAATGGGATGACAGTTCATTAATGATATCGAATGCAAATAATGGAATTGTATTGAAGACAGAGGAGAGAGGACACGTGCAAACAGATTATTTTACACCCCATCTCGTTAAATATGGCGAAAACTATATTTTAATTTTTTATTACATACCTTACTCAAAAAATATATTTACAATCACATGCAAAGTACAATAAAAAAATAGCTTGTAGCGGCGGTGACCCTTTACTAATGCATGCAACCTCATTACCAGAAGCTGCACCTTGTTTGTCTTTTAGTGCTTGGTCTCTTCCTATATTTCTCTCACAATAATAATAATTGATTATCTAAAATTATTTTTGCATCTTAATCAATAATGAAGCCCATGATTGCGTTTTTTCATTTGCCATTTCACAAATCATTCCAGCTCACTATGGCTCGGGCCAAGCCCATACGAAAGTGGGCCGATGGTTCGGTGGGCTGAGCTCACTCAGCTTAATTGGAACATGGGTTTCATGGGTCTTGGCGGCCTCGTGATCTACCCTCAAGGCACTGCAGCAAGCCATTAGTGGTTGGTATGTGACGAGGTCTACCAAACGCAGCCTAAAAAAATAGCTTGTAGCGGCGGTGACCCTTTACTAATGCATGCAACCTCATTACCAGAAGCTGCACCTTGTTTGTCTTTTAGTGCTTGGTCTCTTCCTATATTTCTCTCACAATAATAATAATTGATTATCTAAAATTATTTTTGCATCTTAATCAATAATGAAGCCCATGATTACGTTTTTTCATTTGCCATTTCACAAATCATTCCAGCTCACTATGGCTCGGGCCAAGCCCATACTAAAGTGGGCCGATGGTTCGGTGGGCTGAGCTCACTCAGCTTAATTGGAACATGGGTTTCATGGGTCTTGGCGGCCTCGTGATCTACCCTCAAGGCTCTGCAGCAAGCCATTCAGTGGTTGGTATGTGACGAGTTTTTTAAATATTTTTAAAAATTAATATATGGGTATTTTTTTAAAAAAAATCTGACTATACTTGACCTTCTTTGGTTCCAAATGAACACGTTAACTTTGATTGTGTTTCCACTCTCATCATTTTTAGTTTCCGAACGTATGTGGGTGGGAACCTAACCAAGGTTATTTTAAATTTCAAGAATATTTCAAAACATATGCCACGAGCCAACAGTTGAATGGTCAACGGTAGTGCCTTGAGGAGCAGGATCGACGAAGCAGTCTTGGCAATCCCTGGCCATTTGACATGAGTTCAATTAGTGACTATACCTGAACCAACTCTTGTTTAGATTTCAAAACTTAATTTTTTTTCGTAGCATGCGCAACACAAGCTACCAAATATCCGTACTAGACGATTCCGGTACTGACAGACTTTTCCAAGAAATATTGGTATAGAATTGAATATGCGATGAACCGGTTATAATTATACCAGCCTACAAGCAATAATGCAAAAATTTGGGTCTTAGGAAGGGGGCAAAAGAGAGTCTATACAAAATGTCAACTTCCCGGAGATGAAGATTGGTTTGTTTGGTGAAAGGTGTCACATAGTAGAGAAACACTTCGAAGAAGTTCTGTGTGCTTTTTGCCAGTGTAGATTCCTAAATTTTGGTCCACCTCTTTGTAGGCTCCTGCTTATTGTCCTATTCTTAATTGATACCCATGTTCATGGTTTGGTTACATTTAAACTAATATTATCCATCGAGCATTCACAATTTCATTGTTCTACAAGTTGTCGAATTTGAAAAATTAACCAGCCACTTTGCTCGGAAGCTTTTCAACATGTGTTGTGACAAGTGATGAAATGTTTGTGTCTACCTAAATGACATATGAAATGGTGTTTGATGTACTCGACCTCGTCCTCATTGTTGTGCAGTATGGCATGAAACCCAGAAGAGTTTCCCATCGGGGGAGGCCTCGAGTGTGTCGTACCATGAAGGAGCTAACGAAACCGCCCTCATCTCCTGGACGATGAGAGCTTAGCTAGATCATGTTGTGTCTGAGATGATCGAGTCCAATAGGGCGGCATGGTCGCACACCACCCAATATTTGTCCACATTGTAACATCACCATATTGCCTGTACAATGAAGACAAATAACTTACGTTGGTTAGTGCCTGAAATTTACGGTCAGTCTTACATCAACTTTGTAATATGAAAATGAAAAGGTAAGGGTCAGTAGCTGCTGTTAGATCTGTCCTCTCATTTGGAAGGAGCTAAATCATCTTAGACTTGTATTCCGTTCGCTCTAGCTAAATTCGAATTTGATTTAAACAAAATATTCTTTAATGAAATATATTTTTTTACCAAATTCAGTTCGTATTAAGACCGAATACATGTCTGTAAGCTACTGGAAATTAAATCTTTGAAATATATTCAGTTCATATATAGTTACATAATATCAATAAAATATAAATATCATGACCAACTTGAACTCGACAAAATCAAATACTAATCATTTTTTTTTATTACGTCTGAATATGGTTTACACTTTACAGCCCTCACAAATATTTATGGCACAAATTAAATATGGGAGATGAGACGTTGATCAACTTTTCACTTTATTATAAATAAATTGTACTTGATGAGATTAACCTGTGCTCCCACAAACATGAAATATGCTCGTGACATTTGTCCCTAAGTAGCCTTCTTCTGTCACAAAGATAGCTAGCCTTCTAATCCAATAGTTATTATGCCAAACTGATGAACATAACATATAATCTTTTCGAATTTCAAAAAATTGTGACCATACGACGAGATAGTATGATTCGATATTTATATTCTATTATTTTTCTATTTATAAACAAAGAACAATTGAATTTGATAAAATTACATCTTAATATTGACTTATGAATTCTCTCCTCGTTACCAACAAGATTATTATTATCATGATAAATTTAAAAAATTTATGATCAAAATAAACATGACAAGATAATATTTTTAATATTTGTATTTATTTCCCTTATAAATAAGGACATCGAGTTCAGTAAAAATTAAATCTTATTATTACTTTATGAATTGTCTTTCTATTCTTTATACTTATTCTTTTTATCCATCTCAATATTATTTTTATGATTTACAACAATACTATTATTTTCAGACCTAATAACTAAAAACCAATGGTACATTCTTACTTCAAAACCTATAGTCCTGGTCTCAGAAACACAAATATTCTAAATATCTATTACTTGGTTTGTCATATATAAATAGATTAAGAATCACATTTTTGTCAAAATTAACTTGTTCCAAGATCTGTCTATATTGCAAAAAAATTTTGTGAAAGAAGTTATTACCAAACATGGAACGAGGATCAAAATAACAGATAATATATCATTCCACGAAAATAATATATTCAAATTACATAATAAAGTTTTATATATTATTAGATTTTTTACCCTTTTCACGAAATTCATGATCACATGCTCTCTCCTCCATCATATATGTACCAAAAACCAAAGTGAACCTGTTTTCTCAACTTGAAAATCTTACATCCAAAACTTAAGAACCATTGCTGATTGCTGAATTACTAGATTACCCCTCGAAACTCACCCCAAGCCTCGATTCTATCATCGAAATACCAAAAACTCCAGCTAAAAAAGAAACCAAAAATATCTAACAGATGCCCCATTTCCATTCTGGGCTCCAAGATTCTGGCTTCATCCTAAGGAGCACCCCAAAGAAAGGAACAAAAGTAGAAGGGTATCCAGGTCATAAGCGAAAATCATCAGGGGCAGAAATGGAAAAAAGCAAATCATGTGAGCCAGTGTACTCTTGCTCCCTTTCCAGTACGCGAAGAAGATGGTAACTTAGTATGACAGACCTTCTGAGGTCCTTTCATGGCGGCCAACGAGCAGTTGTACTCTTTGGTACTACCACCGTTTCTCACCACTCTCTTCTTCATCCATGAAGATCTGCCTGCACCTACACTCCACGCTGCAGAATGCCTTGTCCCCTCTGCATCATCGCAAAGGACTGTATTTAAGCACACAGATTTCGTAGCCTACAAAAATCTCGTAACGCCTGAAATACTTACTTGTACATGTAGAGATCCTTGGATGGCGAGAGCTTTTGTTTGCAGAGGAAACAGTAGTCGAGGAAGCCACAAGTGTTGGAGGTGTTGTTTGTCCATGAAAACTTAGAAAGAGGGGAGGGGGCAGCGGCTGAGGGAGAACAAGGGTTGGATGGTGGTTTAATCACGGTTGCTTTGATGATGACCTGAGGGAATTTGTTCGCCGAAATCTCCTTGAAGTTTTCCAGTATTACGCTTAGACCCACCATCTCATGTTCCCTGGATTCTGGCGGCAGGGCGGCGGAGGAAGGCGGTGGAAGCTCCAGCTCTCTGATGAGAGATGGCCCAAATAAATATAGGGGACGTGGGACGGGGGTGGTGCTTTGTGGAAACATAGATATACTCCAGTTTTATCTTTTTTATTCATTATTTTTTAAAGAAGAGAAATAATATTATATAAAAATAATATATATTATATGATAATATAATTATATATATATCAGATAGGTGAATATCTTGTTTCGAACCGATTCAAGTTATAAAAAATAATTCCTTTCGTATTAAAATTAATTTTTTACAATAGAGTGTGTTGATCATGGTGCAAATATAATTATATGAAATCTGCTTACAAAATTATTTGTATAATTTAATTATTTTAGACTGCTTATATAAATAAGGTATACAGAAATATTTTGGCAATCATATGTGAATCTATTTAAATAAACTTTGTGTTATAATGATTTAAGATGATATATAGTTAAATTTATATTGATGTGAAATTCTATTTTGTTAATCCACACATATTATCTTCTATAGATGAAAACATTATACAATATTAATGTTATAAAACTAACAAAAAATACCAGTTAATTTATAGTCAATGAAGTGCTATAAAAAATAATAATCTAGAACGGATTGGAACGAAATACCACTCATATGTTTAAAAGAAATCAAATGAATGGGACCCATTTATTCGGGACATAGTTGACGTACCCAAACGATCCAACCTGTTCCGCTTATTTTAGCCACGTATTCCATAAATAATGAAATAATAAATATTTTATATTAAACTTTTTTTGTTCGTGTAGTTTGTGATTACAGTTTTTACATTCTTTTACTGCCTCTTCTGCTTTGAAAGATTTTTTTACCCAAAGTGGATCTAAAGCAAAGAATCTCTATTTTTCTGATAGAAAAGAATCTCTCTATATTTTGACAGTGCTTCAGTTTGGATCTTAGGTGAATATCCTTCTTATTTATTTATTTTTTAATAAAAACAAAAACAGTTATTAATTTTCTGAGATGTACTTATTAGTGGTTGGCGTTTTTAGAATTTTAGTTTTCAGATTTATTTCATGTGAAAGGCCTATTCAACACAGTATTCATTTCTTGCTACGAGTCCGTGAAAGCTTTGCTATCATACCCTGAGACGGGTTTGTACATGAATGCTGGCGAATGTTTTACAATTATTCATGGTAAAAGTATCGAGTCTCATACTATAGCTCATAAATCAATCTGTTACATAATCAAAATAATTACTCTTACATTTTATATTAAAGAAATGTAGAAGTTGAAATAAATTTGAAACAAAATATTATTAAACTTGTCTCATCAATTTCAAAACATGTCTTGTTCTTTTTTTTTCCATTTGTTCTTCAATTTACATATGTTTTTCATCCTTATCTGGTGAGGAAAATAAGGAGTGTTTGGGAATGACTCAGCAAGTGGGGGAACCATTCGAGCATAACAAGAATATACATATATATAAAAACTGAACTTGAAAATATTTCAATAAAACTAAACAGGGCAGAGAACAACTAGCACTAATATTCCTCTATTTTTATAATTTATTGATCAGTCCTTATTTTTACTCCTCTAAATGGGTGATGATTAATCACGTAGTGATTTAGAGTGCAGAATTCTGAATAATACTGATCAGTCCTTGATTTTTGCTTCTCTAAGGTGGTGAGGCCTTAATCATTCATAATTCAGAGTGCCGAATTTTGTATTCCCATATCAATTTGGTTTATATCAATATTAAGACAAAGCAAAGATTTCAGGCACGGATAACATGAATCATAACACGAATTTGACACGAAATAAGTGCTCGAATGATAATTGCAAAACATAACATAACATGAATAATCATATATTTTATAATGAATATATAACAAAAGCCACTTACCTGATTATTGATCAAAATATAGTTGCAATGCTTGGATAAGAATCTGGTTGCTACTCCAAGTAGATAATATGAGACTTTCGAACTCTCATACGTCTGAAAGTCACTGAAATTTCAGAAGAATCTGCTACATGTGGAACCAATGGATCAAGCCAATTTTGATTGGAATGTCCACAAAAGCCTTCTGAATCTATATCTGGATGGTGAATGAAATCTCTGGTGTTATTGAATATAATCTGTATAGTCGTATTGAAAAATCTTATTCTTGGATCGGATGAAATTTGAACACCTATGCCAGACATACTGAAGTAATTTCTGAACAGTCAAGATCTGATCTGTGATCTGTTGTAACCATTTCTAGGTGATGAACATGAACTCCAGGTTTCTCGTATAAAATATGTACAGAATTGTGCAAAGACATTATACAAATATCTAACCGTTGTAGAATGAAAATAGGATACCATACGTAAAATGTAACGAAGTACAATTTGAACGGTAGAGATCTGCTACTGAGATTTTTCGTAACCATTTCGGATGATGAACAGAACCTGCAGGTTCCTCACATGAAATCTGTACAACATTCTTGCGATGTTATTTACAAAATCTAACTATTAGATCAGAATGAAATTCTTACCTAATATTTGAAACTTAAAGGAGCACATCTGGACGGTGCAGGTCAGATTCTAAGCTTTGCAGAACTCGAAATAGGTTCTTAACAATAGGCCTTCAAATTGTTGTTGGAATGTTGGAAACTTCGACATCTTGTTTTCGAAATGGGGCAGCCTCTTGCACGACTTTGACAGGATTTCTTGATGTCTTTAGAGTGTATTTATTGTATTTGAATGATGTTATATATAGGAGATGTCGGGAGCATGAAGGGTCACTTTTTATGACCCTAATCACCATTTATTGTCATAATTATACATTATTTGACTACACGATGACTAATCATGGTATGACTTTAATATTTGGAATTCAATGTCTTGATTACTCATGGAGAAAAAAAATTTCGCAAAAGAAGAATTTAACTGGATAGCATGTTGGAAATTACAGGTTCTTACATTTGGTGATACTGCTGCACGAACATCCGATGCTAGTTTCCGTAGGGGAGTGACACCAGTCGTAGGTAGCTAGCTATTACTATGTCTGTTCGGGTAGCGAACAAGGAACTAAATCCTTCTTTAGGTTTAATTATATATAATATTTCAAAGCTAGAACAATTTGATTTGAGGAGAGGATAGTTATTATTGAGTTTCAAATTCGAGATGTTATCTCAACGCTTTTGAAGAACCAACAAAATTTTATTTTCCCTACATAAACGTCATTAAAACGAAATTCTATTGATATTAATGTAACGTTCGATAATCATTACCAACATCGCATGCTTTAGTATTATTATTTTTATTAAGAGTATTAACCTTATTTCATGATCTAGCTGTTTAAATTATCTGGTCTATCTATTGACGAGTTTCTTTTAGAATATTTGTATTTGATGATGCAAGGACGGAAAGGATAAGATGGGAACACCGAGATGAAAATGATGTTTAAAAATCGATCCTGAAGCTCACTTCCTATGTTTTAGAAATAGTTTTTAAAAAGCGGTAGCATTTTATTAATTAGTTAGCAATTTTTTTAAAGCACAAGATTTTTAAAAGCAGTGAAAAGCTCTCCATCAACCGACCTGTCAGGCCCAGTGCGCTAATCACAGATTAAATTTAATCCAAATAATACGGAAGAATTCAAAAAGATATGGGCTAAAATTTTTCGATTTGGGCCTAATCCAGTTTATCATTCAAATAAGTCCATAGTCAAAATAATTCACTCGAAACCCAACAACACAACAAGTAAATAACAAGTGTCAATCAACTACAAATCCCTAAACATAAATAGAGGCACAGGAAATCCCCTGGCTCAATATATTGGTATCGATTCTGAGAAAACTTTTGCCCCCCTGGCAAAGGGTACGGGCTCTGAAATAAATAATAAGTAATAAGGGTTCGCCCCCAGGAAGTTCAGTCAGGAGATCTCGTATTAAAGAAAGTATTGCCAACCTAGGAAGATGTTAGGGGGCGTGCCATCCAAGTGGATGAATGCAGATAGAACAAATCTATCTCGGCGATATGTAAATGTACCTAGGACTCAATCAGAATGGGGACCGACCAGTTGAAGCTCCACTCTATCCAGCCTGATTACCTGAAGACCCTGCTAAGGCCAATACAGACCAGAGCAGCCCAAAAACAGAAGAAGAAAACGAGGTCAAACCTCAGTACGAAGAGCACAATAAAGCAATAGTCATATCGGACATACAATATTTCAAGCATGCAATGCATGAGGGATACCAAGAATCGTCGGTAAGCAAAGCACAACGACTCAGCTGTGCAGATATCATCATCATCCTGCGATCTTCAGGTGCGACGACTCAGCCGACCATCACAGGGTAGTGGTATTCAGACACGACGACTCAGTCGGCCACCACAATAGCAACGTTGGACCCTTCAGATACGACGACTCAGCCGATCGATCACAACGCGCAAAAGAATTCAGCTCACAAGGGAATCAGACTCAATATGTATGCGTGAATGCACATCAGACTAATGCTTAATTAATGCATATAACTCACACGCACCAAAACATATTAGAGAAAATAATCAGTACACAGACCACAGCAATTCAACACGAGAGAAATATCCCAAAGTTGATATCAAAGCTACTAAATCTAGCTCAATTCGTACCTCAAATCTCAATTCTACCTCGACAGATCACGCAGGACGCAGCTTCAACAGCCTGCTCAAATCTGCTACTCACCAGCTTCTTAGAAACTCAACGGAAATGCCTACAAGCCCAAATCTGTCAAGATATCTATAAATCAGCTTACACCAAAGCTCATCCAGCTTACGGTTCATAACTGCATAGCCTAAATCAGCTACTTCAAACCTACAGACACTATCCAGCTCTAAATCAAAGCTTAAATCGGTAAGGAATCACTTACTCAAAGCTGCTAAAGGACAGAAGAACCACTGGACAACAATCGCGAAGATGCTCGAACCTGCAACTACTTCGCGCTCCCTCAACTTGTCGATCTAAAACTCCAAACTAGTATCAATCAAAAGCCCTAGGAAAGACGAGCTCATGGCCACCAATTTTTCTCCAAACTGCGGCATAAATCGACGGCAATATCAAGAAATAGGGTTCGAATGAACAGTACTAATCAAGGGTTCTCGGGAGAATATAAGAAAATATCGGGTTGAAAATGACTAAGTGTTCGACACTTATATTTAAATCTCTCAGTCAAAGCTACAACGAAAGTCAATCACCGATATATCCAGATCTCAGCGCCATTCAGATCTCAGCTCTGGCTCCGATATCTCAAATCTGACTTCAGTACGCTATACTAGTGCACCAACATCAAACGACGTCGCACTACTAATCAAAATGACGTAGCATAGGTTTTCCCGCTCACTAACGCTAAAGGACGTCGTGTTAACTCCAAATCTGAAACAGATCCCATGCACTCAGACCCGCTAACGCTCATCCAGATTTGACCAAATCTGAAATCCTCAAACTAAACCGGTCTACACCAACTCACGAACCAGACCGGTCCATACAGTAACGTTGACCAACACTTGACTTCTCTTCGCTAACCAAATCTGTTTCCTCTCGCAACACCAGATCTGACTAGCACCTAAAACGACACCGTATCACTTATACTCAAAACAACGTCGTTCCACTACCCTCTCACGGCGAATTACTCAAACACATGAGGGACATATCAAATCTGATTCTCGCTACACCAAACGCATGCGATATCAAATTAAATCATTCCCGATAACGACCAACTACTCAAATCTGATCTGTTCCACCTCAGATCTGAATACCCGAAATTGCCAACATAAAAAATAATTCCTTCAAATCTAAAAACCCGATAACTATTGTTCCATTGGTTAATCCTCAACCAGATCTGATTAACCGATTAAAAATCGATTAACAATTTCTAGTCCTCACATTCTCCACTAAAAATGGATTTCGTCCTCGAAAACAACTCTTAAAAACAGATCAGAATTACAGAAAACACCAAGCTCAAACAAACAATTTGCCCAGCATAACTCAATGCTTAGCAAAACCACAAATAAACAGCACAAATCACCTAAAACACAAGACCAACAAGTCAGAAAATTACATGGAAGTCTATCATCAACGCTCAAACAGATGAGGCCACTCCTGTCTCATATTTTCTTCACTTCCTAGGTATCTTCTTCTCTACCATGCTTGCTCCATTGGACCAACACCAACTGTATACTCTTGTTCCTCAGCTGCTACTCCTTTTTTTCGAGAATCTTCACTGGATATTCAACATAACTCATGGTAGAATCTAGCTCTACTTCACCGGTCCTCAGCACATGGGACGGATATGGCTCATATTTCCTCAAAATAGATACATGAAACACATCATGCATCGCTGCTAACTCATCAGGCAGTCTCAATATGTAAGCCAAAGATCCAATCCTCTCAACAATCTCAAAGGGACCAACGAATCTAGGAGCCAATTTACCCTTAAGTCTGAATCTCATCACGCTCTTGAAAGTAGAAACCTTGAGAAATACTCGATCACCAACCTCAAACTCCAAAGTTCGGCGTCTTTTATTAGCATAGCTGGCATGTCGATCTTGGGCAGCTTTCATTCTACTCCGAATCAACTCAATCTGGTATTTCATATGCTGCACAAATTCAGGGGTAGATAGCTGTTTCTCACCAATCTCTTCCCAGCAGATTGGAATCTACACTTTCGACCATACAAAGCTTCGAATGGAGCCATCCCGATAGTCACGTGGTAGCTGTTGTTATACGAAAACTCAACAAAGGATAAGGAATCCTGCCAGCCACCACTGAAATCCAACACAACTACTCGCATCATATCTTCTAAAATCTGAATGGTTCTGTCGGACTGGCCATCTGTCTGCGGGTGATAAGTTGTACTCATAGTCAATCTTGAACCCATAGCTGCCTGCAAGCTCTTCCAAAATCGGGAAGTATATCTTGGATCTCTATCAGACACTATCAAAACCGGCACGCCATGCAATCTAACCACATGGTCGATATACAATTTCTCCATCTTCTTCATCGAACACCTCACGTCATAGGGAATGAAATGGATGGACTTCGAAAGCCTTTCAACAACAACCCAAATCGCATCGCATCCCCTATTCGATCGAGGTAGGTGAGTCACAAAATCCATGGCGATGTGCTCCCAATTCCATTGAGGCACTTCTAGACTCTGTAGCAATCCACCAGGTCTCATTCTCTCAGCCTTGACCTGTTGGCAATTCAAACAACGAGCTACAAATCCGGAGATATCATTCCTCATACCTTCCCACCAATAATGAGACTTCTAGGCATGATACATCTTCTTCTCGCCAGTATGCACACTGTAACGAATACAATGGGCTTCATTCAAAATAGTCTCTTTCAAATCAATCAGGTTCGGAACCACTAATCTCCCATGGAATATTAGACATCCATCAGAAGCAACAGCAAAATCTTCTGACTGACCATTCTGGGCCTAATCTTCAACTCATGACTATACGGTTCAATTCTCTGCGCTGCTCTAATGTCTGCAACAATCTGTGGTTCAACTTGAAGAGAAGAAACCACAAAGTACTGATCACTTGGCTGAAAATGCCATCCAGAAGTCCCCAAATCCTCATGGACTCTGTATATACTCATCGACGTCAACATCGCAGGCTGAGCCTTTCTACTCAAAGCATCAGCAACTAAGTTCATCCGCCCAGACTGATATAAAATCTCACAGTCGAAATCTTTAAGCAACTCCATCCAATGACGTTGCCTCATATTCAAATCAGACTGTGGGAATATATACTTCAAACTCTTATGGTCCGTGTACACCACGAGTTGTTCACTATACAAGTAATGACGCCAAATCTTCTACGCAAAGACAATGGCGGCCAACTCTAGATCATGAACAGGGTATCTCGTCTCATGGGGCTTCAAATGTCGAGACGCATAAGCTATCACTCGCCCGTTCTGCATTAATACACAACCCAAATCATTCAGAGAAGCATCAGAGCGCACTAAAAGACCTTCAGAACCCGAAGGCAATGCCAACACAGGAGTAGTAGTCAACTTCTCCTTGAGCAACTTGAACGCTCGACTCACACTCATCAGTCCAAAAAAATTTCCTATCCTTTTGGGTCAACTGAGTCATCGGCCTGACTATCGAAGAAACTTCTCGATGAAACGTCTATAATAGCCAGCCAATCCCAAAACTACGGATCTCAGAAACATTCCTAGGTCGCTCCCAGTTAAGAACTACTTCAACCTTGCTAGGATCCACCGAAATACCTTCTGCAGATATGACATGACCCAAAAAGACTACCTTATCCAACCAGAATTCACATTTGCTGAACTTCGCATACAACCGTGAGTCTCTCAGTTCCTTTATCCAAAAGATCATGCAACTGATCCTTAAGATCTTTCAGCTCAGCTGGCGCCAAACGATACGGGGCTCTAGAAATATGGGCTATTCCTGGCACCAACTCTATACTATAGTTGATCTCTCGTCTTGAAGGAAATTCTGGAATCTCATCCGGAAAGACATCTAGAAACTCTCAAAACAATCGGAACATCACTCAACTCTGTCCGCGATACTCGAGAAACATCAAGAGCGTAAATCATAAACCCTGAATTCTCTAGCGACAACAGGCTGAACATCTCCATGGCAGATACTAGTGGGTCTTCGATTGCGAATCAGCACCGTAAAAATCCCACTTCTCCCCAACTTGAGGTCTGAACCTCACTACACCATGGAAACAATCTACAGTCTCTATATAAGCAGACAACACATCCATACCCAAGATGCAATCAAAATATCTAATCTTCAAGACAATCAGGTAAATCACCAACACATGCTCATCAAATCTAATCACACAATCTACAACCACCTCATGGGACATCAACCACACACTAACGGGAGTAGATACAGACACAACATCACACATTGGGGTAAAACTCAACCCACACTTATGCACAAACAAATCAGATATGAAGGAGTGTGATGCTCCTGTATCAAATAAAACTCGTGCAGGAAAATCAAATATAGCACAAGTACCTGCAATAACTCCTTCTAGCCTATCTTCAGCTTGCTCTCTCATCAGGGCATTCACCTGAGCTTGCTGCGGTCCTGGAAACTAGGGTCTAGAAGATCCTCCGAACATATACGTTTCTCATGGTTGGAAACCTGATCGTTGGGACTGAGAAAAGATTGCGGTCTCTACGAAGAACCACCAGCTGAACCTTGCTGCGGCTGACCCGAAGACTGTCCTCCAGCTGGACACACTCTAGCAAAATGTCCAGGCTGCCCACAATTATGGCAAAAACCCTGAACTCCACGACACTGCGTAGTCATATGGCGACCTCCGTACTGACCACACATCACTCCTCCAGAACCACTGCTACTAGAACTCACAGAACCATAAGAACTCGAATTTGATCATCTCTTAAATTGTTTCCGTCGGGGCTTGAACCTCTGACGATTTGACTGCTGTAGGACCTGAGGAGATTGGAAGGAAGGCATCGCTTCTGGCACAGGTTGGAAACTTTGTCCAGCTGTCGGCTGAACTAGATTCCGTGCTTCCATCAGACTCTTCTCAATATCCACCGGTCTACCCTTGGCCTCAGCATAAGTCGCAGAAGAACCAGCCAACACCAAACGAAACAACTCAGGCCTCAAACCTCTCAAGAACTTGTTCCTCTTCGTCCTCTCCTGGTCGCAACATGGGGAAAATACGACAACAACAAAGAAAACTATCTGGCATACTCGGCCACCCACAAGCTCCCTTGCTTCAGGTTGTCGAACACGGTTTTCATAGAAAGACTCAGGGGTATACTCCTGTCGGAAAGCCGCACAGAAGCTCTCCCAAGAAACCAAAGCTCCAGTATCGTGCATGACTCAAGAATTATCCTTACTGTGAGACCAGTGTTTTCGCAATCAGGTGTTGGTCGGGTTTGGACCAGCTGTTGGTCGAGGTGCTTGGAATAGACATCGATTTTGCCTAAGTGTTGGAATCAGCAGTTGTAAATATATCAGACATTGCGTTGGAGACATTTGTTGTAGATGAGCATTCTGACAGTAGCAGTAGGAATTAATTGGAGCAGTAGTGCTTCGTTAAGATTTCATAAGTTGATATTTCAGTCGTTGGTGTATTAGCGCGTATCCAGCTGTTGCGAGTGATCAGCTGTTGGTATGTTAGTTGCGATGATCAGCAGAGAACGCTAAGGGACTGAAGCGACGACGTTTTGTGAGCAGGAACCAGCTGTTGGTTTCGCTAGCGTGTTTAATAGCATGTATCGAAACTACGAAGTTCGGATTAGTTAACACAATAGCGTTTTGAGTGGAACGCTTTGTACCAGCTGTTGGTTGTGATGGACATCAGCTGTTGAGAGATCTCATGCGTTGTGACTCTGGTTTGTGAATCAGCTGTTGGTAGCAAGGTGACGTGTTCCTCTGTGCGTTGTTTGGTTCTGTGGGGTGGGATGGACATCAGCTGTTGAGAGATCTCATGCGTTGTGACTACTGGTGTGTGAATCAGCTGTTGGTAGCAAGGTGACGTGTTCCTCTGTGACGTTGTTTGGTTAAGTTGGTGCGACGTCGTTTAGCTTTAGCGTTGTTTGAAAGATTCAACTGCTGGTTATTATATTAGCGATAAGCAAAAGCTGATGCGAGATTTCAACTGCTGGTTGATATAACAGCGATGGCGACTGTTTTGTCAGTGGAATCTGTTCTTGCTTATGTCGGCTGTTGAGAAGTGTATTTAATAGAGGACTTAGCTGTTGTTCTCTATTATTTGTTTCCCCGACACTTAGAAATATTTCCTTCGTTTCCAAATCTTGTCGCGATACCCTAGTTACTGTTCATCGTAACCTTATCTGTCCTAATTTCCGGTGGTAGACAACTCCGACGAGAGTGAGAGTGCTAGAATTGTACTCCTCTCGCTAAGGCGCTTCGTTCTATACCTCTTTAGAAGGCTTTGGAGGAGCTGGAAGAGGATCGCAGGATCGCTAAGAC
>KQ993074.1:20785-33105 GCA_001598015.1 Dorcoceras hygrometricum | reverse complement strand
AGTCCTTAATCAGCTTCTGTAGAGCAACTTCCCAGTGTGTGAGATTTATCTTTCGAGATTTGAGCGTTCACTGTAAAAATCTCACACACAGATTCACTCGCACATTTCGTGAGTTGAGCTAAATTGATTAGCGAGTGAATGAAAACCCAAATGCAAACAGTTTCCGTCCAAGCACGAAGATGTTAAACTCTGTGTATGTAGTATTTGAACAGAGACGTTAAACAAGTTCTGAGTGAACAGCCGAGGGCTGGTAGAGTCTAGGAGTTCTCGCAGCTGCTGGTTGCGGGATTGGGTCTGCACACGTTGTATAGATCAATTCTTATAGTGGAACCTTCCAAGGTGGAAGAAGGGGAGACGTAGGACATTGAGGTCCGAACTTCCAGAAACAAATCGATGGAGTATTGTATTCTGTTATTCATTCCGCATACGCATTCATATTTATTTAGCACGCATTCAATTAGCACCCTTGCACAATCGAATAGATTTATGTTGTACATAAATCTGTTTGAGTTGTTTTAAAATATTAGGATTCAGTTCTGGTGTTTTCCGCATGATTTTAATTCATACCAGATCTGTCTCCGGTGCTCTGTTTTTAGTGTTCAAGAACCAGAGGTATTGCACCTCATATTGTGAATAGCAGCGCGCAAAATTTTTAATGTTTGTCAACCGCGCCTGCTAAGTAGTTTTAAGTAAACCGGTCCTAACAGAAAGCAACTGCTGAAAAAAAAATAAAGCAACAGCTGAATTCTGTTGAACATGAGTAATGCAACAGCTGAACATAACAAGTGCAAAAACTGACAACAGTTGGATTCTAACAAAGCAATAGCTGATTACGAAACAATGCAATAGCTTACAGCAGTTGAACAATAACAATGCAACAGCTGATGACAAAACAATACAACAGCTGATGGCGAAACAATGCAGCTGCTGAAATCTATACTTAGAATATTTTCAACATCGAATATCGGTGGTGGTTTAAGAACCAGACTTCAGACTTAACCATAAGAATCAACATGAGTAACGATGGATTCTTTTGTCTGAAGAAATCAAAATATCTCAAGAAATTTCTGGAAATGATCGAATAAGCTACTTGTAAGCTACTTCGATGAAATATCTGAAGAATAATCAAGAAACTACTGGACGAACATCATCAAACCATTTTCTAAAACTTTTCTAGATCAAAACATAGTAAACACGTACCTTTATAAAAAAAACAGAGCATGAACTTTTCTTGTTTTCAAGAACAGCCGTAGCTATCTTCCATACTTTAAAAAATCAAACATCATGCAAACAGAATTGAATATATGCTTTCACTGATTGAGCAAGAAACAGAGTTTGCATGCCTGGATTCTTTAACACAATCGCAGATGAAGTTTAGCAATTCACGAACACACCACTTGTCTCCTTCAAAACTTTGAAGCGCTTTTGCTCGGTTTCTTAGAGAGAGCACCGCTTGATTTCTTTGGAAAGTGTTTTGATTTGCAAATTATGATGCATGATGCGGCTAGCACCCTATATATATGAATTTAAAATGCCTAGGAAAGAAACACGTTTAATCAATATGCAAAAGAAATCCTTTAAAAGCGCTACTCTAGTTTAAAAGTAAAATCTGATGCACAAAATTTCTAATTGTGGATAATAAAATGTCTGGGCGTTACAGCTCTACCATCCTTATTAAAATTTCGTCCTCAAAATTTTACTTACTTAAAAAGGTTCGGATAGTAACTCTGCATAACAAATTCGACTTCTTATGTAGCTTTTCTTTCAGTGCAATTTGTCCACTGAGTCTTAAGCATAGGGATAATTCTATTCTATGATGTCTGGTCCTATTTAAGTTCTTTCACCTACATTATCTCATGAATCGGGAATCTACTTTTTCTTCCATACAGAGCTTCGTATGGTGCCGTCTATCGAAGCTTGGTATCTATTGCTATAGGTGAATTCGACTGTTGGGAACTTATAGCTGAAATGAAATCAGACGTAACAAGATGAAACAGTACTTGGAAACAAGACAGATATTTACTGTAGAAACAGATTTCTCAAACTGGGCGTTATCGCTAATGTTGAAACAGTTGTAAGGAAAGAAACAGTCGTTAGCGTAAGGAAACAGATGTATGAACAGTCGCTAACTGAAATGAAAACAGACGTGACTTTGGAACAGTAGTAATATCGAGCATCAGCTGTCGTTATAGGAATAATGTTTAGAAATGAACAGGTAACAGCTGATTGAATATATATATACTATAAGTAACAGCTAAAATGGAAACCACTGATTTACAAATGAAATTCAGCCATTGGAAGAAATTTCGTTGTTACCATGGGAACCAAAATCTGACTATAACTCGGTGTTGCAACATCAAAACGACAGCTACGCTATCAGCTGTTTCCTATCAAACCAGACTTTATACTGATTCGAATAGCAACATCCGATTACATAGCGTCAAATTCAGATGTTACCATTCACCAAAAGGAAAAACATGAACAATACTGGAGCTCCTCATGGCGAAGTGCTGGGTCTGATGAAACCTTTACCCAATAAATCTTAGATCTATTCCTTCATTTCCTTAGGGGCGAGTCTGAAATATCTTCGGGAAAGACATCTAAAAATTCCTTTATAACTTCTACATCCTCCAATCTAATTTCCTTATCTGGTTCTATCGATAAAGCACTTACTAAAAATCCCTGACATCCATTTCTTAAACACCTCTGCTTAAAATTTATAACAACTTCGTACTTGGTTAACCAACCTATTCCCAAAATAAAATTAAACTTAAGCATTGGCAACTATCAAATCTGCATAGACAATATTTCCCTGCAGCTTAAGTTCTATATTTCGAATAACAAGATTGGTTACTGTACTTTCTCCCGAAGGAATCTAAACACAATACTCTACTTCTATTTCTTCTGGTTTATTTAACAATTTCTTAGAAAAATCTATCTGATACAAACAAATGAGTTGCACCATAATGACAGAAATCTTACCAGTCACTACCGTGGTATCTGCTGGAGCTTCTTCAGCTGTCATAATATAAGCCCTACTAGTGATGAGTGGTCGCTTCTGGGGACACTCCCTAGACATATGGCCTGGCTTGCCACAGGTATAACACACGTTCTGGCCAACACGACACTGGCCCGCGTGGTTCTTCTTACAAGTAGGAAATGGCGGCCTATTCCCTTGATTAGGAACAGTAGAGATAGGTTGAGCAGCGATTGGTCCTTTTTCTATAGACCCTTGCTGGTTATTGTTTGGTTTCTTATTTTGCCTACGGTCCTTCTGTTGGAAAGTTTTTCTTTTCAACTGTCTCTCTTCTTCGATTGCTTTCCAGTCTTGTTCTGCCCGTTGGGCCTTATTCACCACTGATCTATAATCTACAGGTTCTGCTAATCTAGCATCATGATTAATCACCTGATTCAACCCATTAACAAAATGTTGAAGTTTAACATCTGCATTTTTCCCAATTAGAGGAACAAAATAGCATCCCGTCTCAAATTTTCGGATGTAATCCCGCATAGGCATCCCTCCCTGCTTAAGGGTTAAAAACTCACTCTGCAGTTGTTGTCTTACGTCTACCGTAAAGTATTGTTCATAGAATACCCTCTTAAATTCTTCCCAGGTGAGTATATCTAAGTCAACAGTTAACTGTTGGCATACAATGGCGGATCCGGATCCCGCTTCCCGGGGGCGCAGCGGAAATTAAAAATTATGCCTCGAGATGCGTTCAATACATTAAAAACAATCAATAAACATTCATAGGGCGTTTATCGAATTGCTACCTTGCTGGCGTCTAGGAGCCTGGCTCCAACCAGAATCACAGGGAAACTGGCTCTTGAATTGTAGGCGGTGGTAGATCCTCCTAATCAGGTCCATGACCGGAATCAAGATGCCTCCGTCAATCTGCACTAGAAGATATGACGGATTTCAGCACGGACGGAAACTCCTCAGCATGGTGGCCGGAACAAGTCCGGCGAAGGGGCGGCGGCGCATGGCCGACGTGCGGTGGCGCGTGGGGAGGCGCGGCCGAGGGAGAGGATAAGAGGTGGAGGCGGCGGCCAAGAGCTTGGAGTAGGGTTTTGTGTTGTGTTCTTAAGTGATTAAAGACCTAAACCAACTTAACTAAATAAAGATGGTACATGGGCTTGAACCGGCCCAATGGACTTGGGTCATACCCAGGTCCATATGAACATTCGGTTCATTTAAATCACTGTGGTTTCATCATAACTCCGATCAACGATCATATCGGACCGATCGACTCAGTTTCCAAAACTGACATTATGATGCGGAAAAAAATTTTTCAGATTACCTAGTCCAAAATGACAGTTTTGCCCCTCAACAGTGGGAAATCGCAATTTGACCACTGTTGACTTTTAGGAAGTCGCACTCCCCAAAATCCTCTTCCTATGCTCAACACATTGAGCTCAGTTTCCGTGCGGAAATCATGAATCCAGTACTTGTGTGACCCTCAATGGTTCAGGGATACAGCTAGCCGTGGGCCCACAACCATTGTGGCTCCGAAATCACAATTTCGGACTTGCCCAACGGATCATGGTAAAGCGCCTAGCAACATCACCCCATGATCCCCTAGATATCACTGATAGTGCCTGCAAGAACCAGTTGGTCGTGGTTCGCATACAGTACGGTCCTTTCAACACATATATCCCGATCAGATCAACGACCATTGGTAAATCGAGAGTCGCTAGAGATCCGATAGCTATGCATACATCTTGGAGATCGAATAGTGACATCGCGAGTGTTACTAGGCAAACCCATTTACCTAAAACACATCCAGTACTCTGGCCAGAGATTTATCACACTATTGTCTCCTCAGATAACATAGGATATCCACGCATAAAAGCGAGCGGTGAATCCTCGACAACGAAGCATCGACTCCTACATGCATCGGGATCTCACCCAATCCCGCCGCCTAATGACCCCAAGTGAGTCGGCAAACGGGTCAAAGTGAGGCGCCTATCATGTAGAGCCTCAATGGCGTTTCGAGTAGTGAGGACTAATCAGTACAACCAAGACCTCGGACTTATCCACTCAACAAATGGTAACCACTTGGAAAGTCTGAACGAGGGTAGTTCGATAGATCACCAGGTCACTATCCATCTGCGTGCTCAGAACATCACAATGTTCCCTACCAATGAAACATGGTACTTCACATCGCAGATGCTAGTCTCAAGCTCGGGCGGCCTTATCCTC
Organism: Dorcoceras hygrometricum; assembly: GCA_001598015.1. Taxonomy (NCBI): domain Eukaryota; kingdom Viridiplantae; phylum Streptophyta; class Magnoliopsida; order Lamiales; family Gesneriaceae; genus Dorcoceras; species Dorcoceras hygrometricum. The sequence goes on along the minus strand of KQ993074.1, from coordinate 27,902 downwards.
ATTTTGACGGTCTAATCGACTAAGAACAAATTCAGAATACACAGTGACTATTAGATGTGTTTCATGATAGCCATCATATCCACTATCACATCTAACATACACTATGGTGTATTCTAGGTCTTTATCCAACACAATTGTTATCATTATATAGCATAATAAAAATAAAGAACGCCATAAATAAATGCGTATTTCATAAATAAAGATTGTCATATACAAGAGTCTATAAGACCCACACGCCACAAGTTGGCTAGTTGGGCATCTACTCAAACATTAACTTGGCCCCTCCCCACCATATCATAGCGTCTCCTCTCAACATGTAAATAGCACACTTAGGCCTTTCTAGTTCCGTCAGTTGTAAATATTCAAAAATCACTTCCATAGACTTGATCCAGCTTTCTGCTATAAGAGGATCAGTAGTATCAGAAAACTCCTGAGGTCCCTGTCTCCTAAACCTCTCCTGAGGATCCTCTCAGCTGACTAATCTCCCCGATGATTGACCATTCCCTTGAGTGGTTTGGTCGACTAAAAGCTTTCTGGGTTAAATTGCGAATAAACACAATTCGTGAACAATGAAGACAATCAGCTGTGAGGGTAAATGAAAACAAGGAACTAGATGCACAGCTGGATGTAATAACAAAGTGTGGAACAACATCTGATAGGAATAAAAACAGGTGCTGAATTAGAACCAAAAGCTGATAGAAATCTGTTGATTTAAAATTAAAACACAATACACTCTCAAACATGTAGTCTATACAGATTTCTACAAAACAACTGAACTAGAAATGTGATGCAATACAAAACTATAGCTAAAGTTTCTGTACAACAAAATCTGAATCAGAAAGGAACAAAATCTGATGTCCATGATAAACACATCATCCGATCAGCACCCTCCATCCAGCTCCTTACTGCTGATTACCTGCACTCAATGAAAACTAGTGAGCCTAGGGGCTCAATAGGTAAAATCTGGAAGTAACGAAATCATGCGATAAAAACAATAGAAGTTGATACTATAACTGGAATCTGAATACGCTTAGAATAAATAAGCGAAATATGAACAACTGAGGAATTTTAAAGAAACTGAAAGCATAACACATAATAAAATTCTGTAAAACATTTTCTTTAAACTTTCTGCAGAGCTGTGATTAAAATCACACTTGCGCTCTTCTTTCATTTTCTGAAATTATGACAAAGACACTTGTACAGTTGGTCCAATTCGCTTGATCAAACTCCTGATATCAGTATTAGCATATAGCTCATGGTGAAGGGGTATACAGATCCATCAATCCGTAATTCTTATCCTTCCTGGTTGAAAGGGCACACAGTTCGTCAGCCGCACACTCCCCTTCCCTGGGGACCATTTGTTGCCAAAGTCATAACTTAAAGCTTTTCATAAACATAATCTTTCTGCTCTTTCTTTCTTTCTAAAATCCGTTTTCATTCTATCTAGTACGATTTACTGATTTTCGTTGTTCAATGATGTTCTGGAACACTTCGAGAATTCTCTGTAATACTTGCGAAGATGAAAACTGAATAAAAATACTACTTGAATCCGTCAATCGAATCGAATAATTCTTTCGAATTGAAGCGTAAATGAATAAGGAATCTGATTCTGGAATTTCGCTATCAATTGAAAAAGAACAGGGAAATGAACAGGTAACATCTGACAGAACATAGCGTTACAAGGAAGAAGAAACAATTCAGCTGTAAGGATATCCGCTAACATTGAAACAGATGTGTTAAATGAAACGATGTCGTTAGCGTAAGAAACAGACGTGGCATGGGATACTGTTTGAATAGTGAACAGTTGTAACTATGAAATAGGATTGGTCAACTCAGCTGTCAACGAATTGATTTGGTCAACTCAGCAGTCAACGTAACTTAAAAAAGAATTTCAGGTGTTGAACAAACCAACAGCTGAACACTAACAAGAGCAACAGCTGACGACAAAAGAAAGCAACTGCTAAAAACAAAATAAAGCAACAGCATTCTGTTGAACATGAGTAATGCAACAGCTGAACATAACAAGCGCAACGACTGACAACAGTTGGATTCTAACAAAGCAATAGATGATTACGAAACAATGCAATAGCTGACAGCAGTTGAACAATAACAATGCAATAGCTGATGACAAAACAATACAATAGCTGATGGCGAAACAATGCAGCTGCTGAAATCTATACTTCGAATATTTTCAACGTCGAATATCGGTGGTGGTTTAAGAACCAGACTTCAGACTTAACCATAAGAATCAACATGAATAACGATGGATTCTTTTGTCTGAAGAAATCAAAATATCTCAAGAAATTTCTGGAAATGATCGAATAAGCTACTTGTAAGCTACTTCGATGAAATATCTGAAGAATAATCAAGAAACTACTAGACGAACATCAACCATTTTCTAAAACTTTTCTGGATCAAAACATAGTAAACACGTACCTTTATAAAAAAACAGAGCATGAACGTTTCTTGTTTTGAAGAACAGCCGTAGCTATCTTCCATACTTTAAAAAATCAAACATCATGCAAACAGAATTGAATATATGCTTTCACTGATTGAGCAAGAAACAGAGTTTGCATGCCTGGATTCTTTAACACAGTCGCAGATGAAGTTTAGCAATTCACGAACACACCACTTGTCTCCTTCAAAACTTTGAAGCGCTTTTGCTCGGTTTCTTAGAGAGAGCACCGCTTGATTTCTTTGGAAAGTGTTTTGATTTGCAAATTATGATGCATGATGCGGCTAGCACCCTATATATATGAATTTAAAATGCCTAGGAAAGAAACACGTTTAATCAATATGCAAAAGAAATCCTTTAAAAGCGCTACTCTAGTTTAAAAGTAAAATCTGATGCACAAAACCGAACTATTTTAGTTGAAAAAGAAGGGCATACTGAGGTCCTGAGAACTGGGGCTGGGAAGACTTTCCAAACCGTGAAGGACCCGGCTGCTGAAACGGCCTAAACTGAGGCTCTCCCAACCTCTGCTGCTGAACTGGAAAAGAACGACCTCCAGACGATCCACGTCGACCCTACGGTGGGGCGGCGGTATGCTGAGATCCAGCCAAAGGACACACTCTCGCAAAGTTTCCATACTGTACGCAGATGTTACATGAACCTTACACACCTACACACTGCGCTGTAGGATTCTTTCCTCCACACTGGACACAAACCTTGACCTTGGAACTACCGCTGCTAGAACTACCCGAGCCAAAAGAACTAGAACATGACTTCTTCTTGAACTGACGACCACGAGATCTAACCCTCTGGTGTCCAGACTGTTGGGCCACTTGCTGCTGGGGTGGCTAGGATGACTGCACAGACTGGGAAGGTTGCACCCCCGGAACCATGGGACGGTTACCTTGCACCACTTGAGGCCTAACACGAGACCTACTGTTCTACAGTCCCTCCTCAATATCCATAGCCTTGTCCACCGCATCCGCATAACTCGTCGGTGAACCCGCCAACACCAAAGAATACAACTCTTCATTGAGCCCCTCCAAGAAATTGTTCCTCTTCGCTCTCTCTCGGCCAGAAACATGCGGCACATACGGAAGAAAAGAAGAAAATCCCCGGGCATACTCTCCTGCGGACATAGTTCCCTGCACCAGGTTATCAAACTCACGCTCCCTGGCGTTCACTAATGATTCCGGAACGTACTCCTGACGGAAGGCAGCACAAAAGCTGTTCCATGTGATCCCTACACCTGTCTCCTCTAGAGTCCTCGAAGCGCCTCTCCACCAACGCTCGGCACCTCTCCTCAACTGAAACATAGCCAAACTCAACCTACGCTTGTCATCATACCTGACACGGTCAGAAAACCCCGTAGTGTGCTGCAACCAGGACTCTGCATCGGAACTAGGCTCATCATCGTTAAACGTCTGAGGTTTCATCCGCTGAAACCTCGCCATCACCAGTTCCATGTTTTCCACACGGGCTGCCAGCTCATATACCTCAACCTCAACCTGTCTATCACGTCCACGACGGGGAATACTACGCTACACTTCCTCGTTCTGACCCTCAGATTCTTCCTGAAACTGTCCCATACCTCTACCCCTACGTCTACGCGGAATCTACGAAGGCACTAAGAGGGTAAGATCACACGGCAATAAATATCACATAGCAAATGAATCACATAGTCAAGCACATGCAACAATCAACACTGTGCCTAGACTCAAGTGTGATCAAAAGAAATCGAGCTTATCCCAGCTTAAGCTCTGATACCAAAAATGTCAGGCCTCGTGCACAACACAGAGATTAACCACGCAAACAATAGCGGAAACATTTAAAATAGTGGCTAAAATTTTCGCTTTTGCCTGACTGATAAAAAAATAATTTAAAATACTGCAATACTCAAAATAACCCAGTTGAATAAATTACACAAGACTAAAAGTCAAAGTACAACAGTACAGCATGCATCGAGCACCAATCAACAACACTACATTGGATACAATAAAGCACAGGGCATCCCCCGGCTAACAGTACTGATACATATATGCTATACGTTAACTGGGACACTCTAACCACCTCCTGGACACCTCCAGCTGGGTCAACTCCACGACCAGCTGAGTAACCATGATAACCTGAAAACACACACGGGAAAAAAACACCATCCCCAAAGGGACACGGGGTCAAACCCCGGTACGGAGAGCAACATAAAACAGCTAATGGAAAGCAACAAGTAATATGCAAATGCTATGCATGAGAACAAGGCTACAACCGAAAGCAGGGAGCCAAAGGATCTCAACAGCTGCTCAACAAACGAATCAGATCAAATGAACAACAGTGGCCACAGGGTGTGTGAGTATATGGGAGCTACCCACTCGTCTCAACACATGGCACCAGATGCAGAACACAGCTCAACCTGCTGTTGCAAAACTCATGAGATGTGGGAGCTACCTACTCCGTTCATAGTGGCTAACAGATCCCAGCAGGGAGATGAGGTATACGGGAGTTACCCGCTCGTCCTCAAAACAAGCATCCTGGTACGCACAGATCAAGATAACAAGGCGCGTCTAAAAAGATCTGAATGCAACATGAATAATGCGTGTATGCAATGACAGCTTGCAGATAACAACACAATAGAAACAAGTAATAACAGCATCAAAGAATACAGAGCAGCAAGCATAATCACCCATGCTCAATCCAATGCAGTAAAACAAGCTCATCCCGTACCTCAGTCCTGAGCTACAATTACCACAACTAAGTCCTGAGCAACACAGATATGAAAACCTTCTAAGCAAAAAACAACACTGACTCAGGGACGCAAAGCACCGAACTCACAACCGAGAGCTACAATGTCAGGCCTCGTGCTCACAACAGAGTAAAATCATACAAACACATGCGGAAGCTATTAAAAAGCGGGTAAAATTTTCGCAGTCATTTTGATCAAAGTGCAACACGGACCAAATAGAACTTATATGCCATGATCAACTGAAAATGGAATTGAAAGAAATGAGAAACTGGGCCATTTTTCCCCTGTTTCTGCCATTGAAATGTTTATTGAACTGTTTACGAAAAGAACAGTGTTTATGGAAGTTCCTTAACATATGCATTGTACAGATGTCTGCCTGCGTTTTATGAAATTGATATTACTCAGATTTTACTTGCTGAGCCTTTAGGCTCACTAGCTTTTAAAATGGTGCAGGTACGACAGCTGAAGGAGGAACAGCAGGTGGATCTTGAATCAGCAGATGGGTGGCGTTGTGTTTATCCAAGGCCTACGTTTTCCGTGTCATAGTTATATTGTTTTGGTTAGGATATGCTGTATTAATTCAGTAGCAATGGTTGTATATTTATCTCAAATAACAGCTGTTGAAATCCGCAATTGCAAGGTTATATGAAATACCCTGTTTTCCGCATAAGTTTTAGCAGTAGCGCGCATATTTGAGTATCTGCTGATCTTCGAAATTGTATTGTGTTTTGTTTCTTGTTGGGTTATAAGGAATACAGCTTATAACAAATTATCTTTTAGCCCTTCTTTTATTCGAAAATTTTGTTTACCCCATTTCTCGTGGCCCCCTTGGGTTTGGGTGTCACAGGGTCAAACCCCAGTACGGAGAGAAACTTTAAAACAGCAGTAAACAGCAAGAATAAAATGCAGATGCTATGCATGAAATGAGTGGCAACAGCCGAAGGCTAGAACCAAGGAAGGTAGCCAAAGAACTCAATGCATAGCACAACGAAATCTGCAACAGAGTATGTGGACACGGTGAGTGCAGGAGTGCGGGTGCTACCCGCTCGCCCCTACTTGCCCACCAATACCAGATGCATCAATCGCTCAACCTGCCGTTGCCCAACCTATGAACTGTGGTAGCTCAAAAGCTCACCACTCGGTGCATAGGGGCTAAAAATCCTAGCAGGGAGATGAGAGTGCGGAATCACCGCTCGCCCTCGCATCCTGGTACAACAGAGCAACAACAACGAAACAAGGCAATGGTTGCAACAACTGATGGAATGATATGCAAATGCGTGTATGCAACTAAAACAGCAAGCATATAACATATGCATAACAATCATACATGGTATTGTACAAAACAACAACCAAGTACACTTCAATTCCACCAACAGCAATCTCACAAATTATTCCAGCCGTAACCTTGCTGTAATACAAGCTCAACCCGTACCTTAATTCTGAGCACAAATTCCACAATTATAGGCCCGAGAGATCTGATTCCAACACCTGCTAAAGACACGCAAGGTTCAGGGAACACTAACATAAACTCACGGCCAAAACAGAAACTGTGACGCCCGAACCCAACGGGGTCACGGATTTGGGGTAAACAAAAATTTTCGAAACAAAAGAAGGCTAAAAGATAATTTGTTATAGGCTGTATCTCCTATAACTTGAAAGAAAACTCGAAACACAAACCAGACACAGACAATTTACACTACTGTGGCGCCAACTGCTGGAAACAATGATTGCGGAAAACAAGTCTTATATATATATTGCAATTGCGATTACAACAATTGTCATTCTATATGAATACACAAAAGTTGTAACTGATCTAATACAGATCCTACAAAAGATAGAATAACATTATTCTAGACACGGATTACGTTGGCCCCTTGATAAACACAACCACCCAGCTGCTGGTTCAACTTTCACCTGCTGTTCTTCCA
>KQ993073.1:65789-76959 GCA_001598015.1 Dorcoceras hygrometricum | reverse complement strand
TTTTCAGGAAGGTTCCACTAGAAGAATTTGATCCGCAGACCCAATCAGATTTGGGACTTACCCACTGCCCAAATCTGAACTCCTAGACTCTACACCAGCTCTCAGCTGTGTTCACTCAATCACTTCTTTTATGCCTCAGTGAGAAAGGCTACATACACAGAGTTTAACGTCTTCGTGCTTAGACGGGATCTGGTGTTTGGTTTGTGGTTTTGATTCACTCACTATTCTGTTTCGCACATCTCTCGTATATATATGTGTGAGTGAATCTCTGTTGTGTGAGATTTTACAGTGAACGCTCAACTCTCGAATATTAAATCTCACACAACAAGGAAATTGATAGGATCAATAGGGATCGAAAAATAACCTTAGGAGTTCAGAAGGAGGGGGGGTTGAATGAACTCCTTTGTATTTTAAAATTTTTGAAACCTTAAAACGATTTTTACAAGGGCTTTGCTTAACTTAAATCTGTGTTACCAGAGTTAAGGTATCTCAGTCTCAATTCAGATTTCTCGACTAACAAATAATGTGTGGAATGAAGTCGATTAATATGTGAACAGTGTAATGATAGATAAATGCAGTAAAGTAAAAGTTCAAGGTCGAGAGTTTGTTTATGGAAGTTCGGATATCAAATCCTACGTCTCCCCTTCTTCCTTCTTCAGGAAGGTTCCACTAGAAGGCTTTGATGAGTACAGACACTGTAAACACCCAATCACCGAGCCTCGCTCCAGGTGAACTCCTAGCAACTCCAATCAACAAGCAGACGCAGCTGCTGTTTACAACACTTAGAATTTTTCGAACTGCTTTAAACAGCCAGTTCGTTACAGACTCAATCTGAATGATAACAATGAAATACAATGGTTTTGAGACTGTAAATATTCTGGTTTTTATACTATGAAGCTCGATTCACAAAAGTAAACCAGAAGATGATATCTCGAAGATTAAGCTATTAAGAACAACTAAGAAACTGTTCTTCGATATTGAAAGCACTGGAACTTCAAATAATTTTTGCAGTATAAATTTCCAGTGACTATGTGAGCTTTTGAAAGATAGCGTCAAATAGGTAATAAGCTCGAGAACGATGAAGACGTAGAATAGGTGGGGATAGGAGAATTAGCAGAGAGCTTCTCAATTTGAATTCTTCAGCCTTTTATACCCTTTGATCTCAACGGTCATTAAATTTCGCCTAAGGAACAAAATCCCTTTTTGAATATTTATTCATCGTACAACCGTATATCCTGCTCCACCAAATGGTAATCTGTTCTTCGTCAGGGCCAAAATGTTCGTATATCCATATTTGAGCAAACGTCGTATAACGTCCTCTGTATATTGCGTACAATCGTCCAAAATAGCTCTGACATTGTCTCCTTAATTCCAGGCATTTGTACGATCCAATCGCAACCATTGATTCTCCAATTTAAACATATGTTAGCGTTTGAAGCTTTTCGTTCCTTACGCCTGAAAGTTCTTTCCGTTAAAACAGTTCTTTCTCCCTTGAAGTAATTGCTATCTTATCGCTGCTTGTGTATTCGTAGCTGTCACAACTGAATACATAGAGATAACTGAGTATTTGCAACAACTGAATACATGCGACTTCTGAAAATATACTGTTCCTAAGTCTGAGTCGAACACTTCTGATAACCTCAAATCTGATGTTCACTGATAGCTCTTTAACCACTTCTGAAATCTGAGATCAGAGAAAACTGAATAGATAATGTTCACAACTGAAATACTGGAAACGGAAATAATATAGCACAACCTGTTACTCAAGTCTGAATACACTTTTGCTCTAACAACAGATCTTCCACTGTAGCTTCAAGTCTGAATAACTGTTCCCGAATGGTCAACTCAGAAGTCAATGCTTAGCTCAGAATCTTTCGAGACTTAGAAATCTTCAATCCACTTATATGACGTAACGACTTCTAAACTCTTCAATACACTGAGATGACGTCACAACTTCTGAAAACTACAAAACGCTAGGATGACGTCATGACTTCTAAAAACTTCTGCGAAGACTTAAGGTCATTTCTTGGTCTTATTTTGTTATCACCAACACTAATAAACTTTATCTTAACAATTTCCCCCTTTTTGGTGATGACAGAACTTAGCAGCCTTACGACTTAACAAGATATTAGCAAGAGAGCTCAAAGTCGTGTTGAAATTTTATAATTCTCATTAACTGAACAATGTACAAAGAATTTGTACAACAACTGAAAAGAAAACTTAAAACTGATTATTTCCAAACAGCCAGTATTCAGCATCCTTTTTGTATAGGTCCATAAGATTCACCGCCAGTACCCGATCCACCACCACCACTGCTGGATCGCCTTTTCTTTGAATAATCCCTTCTATCATCTCTTCTACTACTTCCACCAGAACCACCACATCTGCTGGCACTTCCCCCACTGGGTCTATTCTGATCATCAGGAGGCGGTTGAGGGTGGTTGCTACCACCTTCACCCTTTTGGAATCACCACCCCTATTGATATAATCAACAAGGAAGCCAAGTTGGGTGGAGAGGGTATTGTAACTTTCTTGTGCTTGCGCACGGAAATCTAACTGTTCACTGCGAATGGTAGCAAGCCTCTGATCAATCTCTTTAAATAATTCAGCTTTCTGTGCTTTGACCTCCTGCCGAACATCCGCTAATTCTGTCCTCAAAATAGCATTCTGTGTTCGAGCAGCTTCTAGTTTCATCGAGAAAACATCTGCGCCATTATGAGCTTCTTGTCGAATAATTTTGATCAAAACTCGAAAGGCTTGATCTTGCTCAGGGAGAGTGTCAAGAAGGGCTTTCTCTAAATGTTCGATATTGGATAGAACTTCGGCATGAGAATCACCCAACCTCTATAATCTCTTGTGTGATTGGCAATAAGTCTGGAGATAGATGCCCGAAGTTCGGCAAAAGAAGCAGAGACATCTGTAGTAACTGGTGGCGGTAGTGAGGTTTGAGTAGGAGAAGGAGCGGTACCAACAGCTGGTGTGTCAGCAACAAAAACAAATTGATCTGTAGAAGTCTTTTCATCATCGAGACTATTTACATGAAAATCTAACTGTTCACTGCTGGAGAAAGAATCTGATTGCTGATCCTGATCAAAACCGGTATCCTGTACATTTGGTTCGGTAGATTCTGTATCGTGGAAAGATTTTGATGGTTCAGACTGTGGAGCGGGAGAACGATACACAGTTGAACCATCAGAAGAGACTAAAAAAACAAATTGATCTGTAGAAGTCTTTTCATCATCGAGACTATTTACATGAAAATCTAACTGTTCACTGCTGGAGAAAGAATCTGATTGCTGATCCTGATCAAAACCGGTATCCTGTACATTTGGTTCGATAGATTCTGTATCGTGGAAAGATTTTGATGGTTCAGACTGTGGAGCGGGAGAACGATACACAGTTGAACCATCAGAAGAGACTAACTATGAAAACCCAAAAATCAACTTCCAACAAAAAAAAATCGGTACGATCAACTCAGCTTCTGGTCGGTCAACTCAGATCCTGTTTGGTCAACTCAGATTTCTGGATAAGTCAGTAGCCAACTCAGATCTGTACAGTCAGCAGTCAACTTAGATCTGTACAGTCAGCAGTCAACACAGCTCTGGACTGGTCAACACAGCTCTAGACTGGTCAACTCAGCTTTGACCAAGGAAATTCAGATTTGGCAAATTTAGATTCGACGACTGAAATTCAGATTCGACTAAGAAAATTCAGATTCCGCGATGTACATTCAGATTCCGCGACGTACATTCAGATTCCGCGACGCAAATTCAGATTTGGCCTCGGAGAATCACATTTGGCGATGCAAATTCACATTTGGCGACGCAGAATCAGATTTGGCGACGCAGATTCAGATTTGACGACGCAGAATCACATTTAGCGACACAAATCTAGGTATGGTAAAGAAAACTCAATTTTGGATCACGAATTTCAGCAAGCTCTTCACGCGTACACATCAAATTTTGTAATAGTAACTGCCAATTTAAAGGGGTTAATGGCCAATTAAACCACCCAAATCAAAGGAGCTACAACCTTCTCCATGTTAGATTTGAGGTCGGGTTATAATCAACTGAAGATCAAGGCTGAGGATGTTCCTAAAACTGCATTTAGAACAAGGTATGGCCATTAAGAATTCACGGTGATGCCATTTGTTCTAACCAATGCACCAGCGGCCTTCATGGATCTCATGAACCATGTATTCAAACCGTTCCTCGACAAATTTTTAGTGGTGTTCATAGACGATATACTAGTGTACTCACCAAGTGAAGAAGAACACAGAGAACATCTTCGACTTACCCTTCAAACCCTGAGGGAGAAACAACTGTACGCCAAGTTCAAAAAGTGCGAGTTTTGGCTGAAAAGTGTGGAATTCCTAGGCCATATAATTTCTGAATCAGGCGTATCACTGGATCCGAAGAAGGTAGAAGCTATCATGGACTGGCCTATACCTAAAATAGTGACAGAAGTTAGAAGCTTCTTGGGATTGGCCGGCTATTATTGTAAGTTTGTAGAAGGCTTCTCTTCAATAGCCTTACCACTCACTATACTCACCCAAAAGAACTCCAAATTAAACTGGAATGAAGAATGCGAGACAAGCTTTGAAACTCTGAAGACAAATCTTGCATCTGCACCTGTTCTGACGTTACCCACGAGGGGACAAAAGCTTTACCATCTATAGCGATGCATCGAAAGGAGGACTAGGGTGTGTACTCATGCAAGATGGCAGAGTAATTACTTATGCCTCAAGACAACTAAAGACGCATGAACACAATTACCAAACCCATGATCTAGAGCTAGCTGCGGTAGTTTTTGCCCTAAAGATTTGGCGACACTATCTTTACGGGGCAAAGTGCAAAGTATTCACCGACCATCAGAGTCTCAAGTATATATTCACTCAGAAGGAATTTAATTGAGACAAAGGCGATGGCTCGAGCTTTTGAAAGACTACGACTTGACAATCAACTACCATCCAGTAAAGGCAAATAAGGTAGCCGACGTGTTGAGTCGTAAGAATATGAATAGGGTGATACTATCATTGATCTCAGCCAAACCGTGCCTTAAAGAATTGGTAAAGCTAAAGCAGGATCAAGACCCCAGCTTAATAAGGCTGAAAGACGAGATCAAGGAAGGGAAAATGACTTATTTCCGAACAGACCAAGATGGGATTTTTTGGATGAACGGACGACTATGTGTACCTGACGTCGATAACCTCCGTCAGGAAGTGATGTCTGAAGCACATAAATCTATGTTCTCAAACCACCCAGGAAGTACAAAGATGTATAGAGATTTGAAATAACACTTCTGGTGGAATGGGATAAAAAGAGACGTTGCTGATTTTGTTGCTAGATGCCATGTATGCCAGCAAGTCAAAGCAGATCAAAGACCTGGAGGATTATTGCAACCGCTGGAAATTCTAGAATGGAAGTGGGAAAACATATCCATGGACTTTGTAGATGGTCTACTGAAGACGAGACTAGGCTACGACGGAATATGGGTAATCATGGATAGGTTGACGAAGTACGCGTACTTTCTGTCTGTCCGAATGAACTACAACTTGGATAAGTCGCTTTGTTGTACATGGACAACATCGTCAGACTGCATGGAGTTCCAACCAGCATTCTGTCAGATAGGGATCCAAGATTCGTATCTTGTTTCTGGAAGAGCTTCCAAGAAGCTATGGGAAGTAAGGTCACCCTCAGTACGGCTTATCATCCATAGACCGATGACAAAACTGAGAGAACCATCCAGACACTAGAAGACATGCTGCGAACATGCACGTTAGAATTTGGTAGTAATTGGAGCGAACATCTGCCTCTAATTGAGTTCGCATACAACAATAGCCACAACAGCATAGGAATGGCACCATATGAGGCCCTATATGGACGGAAATGTCGATCGCCGCTGTATTGAGATGAAGTGGGAGAAAAGGCTATCACAGGACCTGAACTCATCCAGGAGACGATGAAAAAGGTAGCTATCATAAAGGAGAGACTGAAGGCAGCCCAGGATCGACAGAAAAGTTGGGCAGATTTAAAGAGAAGACCCTTGGCCTTCGAAGTAGGCGAAAATGTGTATCTTAAGATGTCTCCCATGAAAAGAGTAGTCCGATTCGATAAGGCCGGAAAGCTAAATCCCCGGTATGTCGGACCATTCGAAATCTTGGAAAGAATAGGAACTCTTGCCTACAGACTGCGAAGAACGATCCCATACGTCAGAGTCCAATGGTCCAACCACACCGAGCGAGAATCCACGCGGGAAATGGAGGAGAAGATGCGTAGTCAATATCCCTACCTTTTCGATTATCAAAGTAACCAAAGTTTCGAGGACGAAACTTCTTTTAAGGAGGGAAGGATGTGAAAACCCATAAAATCAGCTTCCAACAAAAAAAAATAAATATGTACGGTCAACTCAGCTTCTGATCGGTCTACTCAGCTTCTAGTCGGTCAACTCAGATCCTGTTTGGTCAACTCAGATTTCTGGATAAGTCAGCAGCCAACTCAGATCCATACAGTCAGCAGTCAACTCAGATCTGTACAGTCAGCAGTCAACACAGCTATGGACTGGTCAACACAGCTCTAGACTGGTCAACTCAGCTTTGACCAAGGAAATTCAGATTTGGCGAATTCAGATTCGACGACTGAAATTCAGATTCGACTAAGGAAATTCAGATTCCGCGACGTACATTCAGATTCCATGACGCAAATTCAGATTTGGCGACGGAGAATCACATTTGGCGACCCAAATTCACATTTGGCGACGCAAAATCAGATTTGGCGATGTAGAATCACATTTAGCGACGCAAATTCAAATCTGGTAAAGAAAACTCAATTTTGGCTCATGAATTTCAGCAAGCTCTTCACGCGTACAGATCAAATTTTGTAAGAGTAACTGCCAATTTAAAGGGTTTAATGGTCAATTAAACCACCCAAATCAATGCCTACACTAATTCTCTCGTAACAGCCATTTTAATGGCCATGAAATCGGGAAATTAAGGCTTTAATGGCTGACCTTTGACTACCCAATTTCTACACCTATATATACCCCGTTGTGACAACAGTTGACCCACACTCTTTCCACAAAAATTTTAGTAAAACACCAGTAGGCTTCCACGTTGAAATTCTGCACAAGCTGCATCAGATTTCGTGCCTTGAACCAATCAAGCTTCAGATTACGGTAAGTGAGCTTTTGTTATATATATATATTCATTTCAAATACTATGTATATTATTCATACTAAGCTCTGTTTTGAATTACTGTTCGAGAAATTGTTCCGTATCAAATTCTATTTCGTGTCAAGTTCATGATATGAATTATGCTCTGTATTATCACTGATATTTCTGTCGTAATATGGGTCTACGAAATATTCCGCACTCTGAGTTGCGTGATGTAACTATATGGCCTCGACCCCTTAGAGGAGTAAAACTTATGGACTGATCAGTAAACCATAGAAACGAAGTAATCATTAGTGCTAATGCTCTGTGATACGCTCTACTACCTGTATAAGTTATCTGTTCTGTATATGCTCTGTCCTGAAATCTGTTATCCAGTATATGTATATGTATATGTTGTATGCTCGAATGGTATCCCCCACTTGCTGAGTGTTTCCACAAACACTCACCCCTTACTTCTCCCATAAGATAAGAACGAAGAACAGGTTGAAGAAGAAAACATGAGCTGTTCTGGGGCTAGTGAAGATTCAGTTTTTGTTAATGTCATTTATTTTTTGCTTCCACATTTCTCCGATTTTCAGTTGTAAAGACGCTTATTTGATTATATAATAGACTGGTTCTTGAGCTATACTATGAGGCTTAATGTTTTACAATTTTATAATTGTTTAATATTGCCGATGTCATGAGTCTCGGTCTAGGGGCGTGACACTAAGTCTACATCTGGTAAACACTGTAAAACTGGCCGTACAACGGAGTCACTGAAATATCAACAAAGCTGTTTGTATCTTGACCCTACTGGAAAATGACGTAAAAACTATTCGGAAGCCTCTCAAGAATATCTACAGCTGAACTGTGAATAACAATATCCCTGCAAAAATTTACAGACCCAACCGGGCGCGGAGAACCAAGCAACGAAAACTGTACAGCATCTACACAAACATCAGCCCACTGAGCCCAAACTATCTTGGAAAATAGTGATTTGGAATCAATGTCTGGGACAGGATCTATAAAGGCACACAGGGGGCAAAGTCATCAACGTATGGCCGTTTAGGCCTGCGAGATTCAACAGGCTGTGAAATAGGCCTCCCGAAGTCAACTCCTTCGAGAATGAGCCAAGTTCCATCCTCCATGAGTTTTTCTCTAATCCAGCATTTGGAGAAGATAGAGCGATGATCTCTGGGAACGAAAAATCCGTATTCAACATTGGCTCCTTCAAATAGATGTGAGCTGGACGGCCGCATCCACTTTAGTTTCTGCTCCCGTATTTTCCTTAGCAGAATTTTCAAGGCAAAATGGTGGGCAGCAACCAGCAAATACAAAACTTTGAAATCAATGGCTGTCGTGTGCGTACCAGATACAAAATTTTGTTGTCAGGCCTCGATAAACTTTCGAAGTAGCAATTCGCGATATCTAGCTAAAATGTGTGCTCGCCTCTGGAGAGCTAACAAAACTGAGTCCGTTTCCGTCCAATTTAGGACCTGCTCTTCTTTAGCATATATATCCTTTGACTGCAAGGTAGGAAGTCTGCGAAGACTGAAAGTGTTAAAGAATATAGACACGTCTTCTATCGTTTGCTCATGCAGCTGAACCAGAAAGTTTATATCGGCACAAGTCAAGGAAAAAATTTCCCGCGCCGGATGCCCCTGAACAATTATTCTACAAAAGGCGCCTTGCCTTTGTCAGTTTCAGCAATTTGTGGTAGACTGGCCTTGGAAATCTCAACTTCTCTAATTTCAATCCCTTGATAAAACCGAATCTGAGTGATATCCAGAGCCATGACAGATGGTAGAAATGCGTTATCAGGAATCTGAGACAGATGCTCTTCAATAGATAACAACTCATCTGCTGTTGTTACCGCTTCTTCCTCTGTCTCTGTTCCTTGAAGCTGTTGCCCTTCAGCTGCAACCAATTGTTCTGTGTCCCCAACTGTTATACCATCAGCGTTTGAACTCACTAGTTCCTAAAAGTCTGTAACTCCGGGTTCTCCGATAACTGTCTCGAACTGAGCTGTACCCTCAATAATTTGCTGAATAATGGAATCCACATCATCACTAGACGTCTCTTTCTCTTTCTCCACAAAAGTCTCCAAAATTGGTTCGTTCATCACAACATCAGCAGTTTGCTTTTCACTCAGTTTCTCGGCAACGTCCTTCACAGCTGCATCCTTGTCAGCAATTTCATCAACAGATCCTGCTGGCAATTTCAACCGCCTCTTTGAGGCTTTGCGCTTGTGCTTAGGAGGTGCAGCGGTGATAGGTTTAATAACTTGAAGTGGTACAGCCTCCTGTGCCACTGAAACTAGCTCCAGGTTTTCGTTTGAAGGAGCTGCTTTCCCCTTCAATGTCCACTTTTTCTTCACAACCAGTTCAGCCGCAGCAGTAGCAGGCCTCTTCTTGGAAACAACCCTTTTTACGGGTGTCTTCTTCACTCGGGATACATCTCCCACATCCTCCACCTCCTCAACAAAAATCTTGTCGTTGATAGAAATATACCTGCCAACAGTTCTGGCAGTCAAAATTTTGAGAAGTGGGAACTCCTTGGAATCTCCCAAATCCAAGTTTGGTACGTTCTTCAACAGAATACAGATTTGTACAACGTAGCCCCTGGCTTGCCTAGACCCAGGCGTCACCATGTCTTTGAAAATGTTAAACAACAGCCTGCCCCAATTGATTTTGACTCCTCCATTGATAGCGGTCATCATTAGGAATCGCTCATTAGTAACAGCGTCGAACGATCCGGCCTTCACAGTTACTGATTTTTCTAGAATATCACTTAGTAGCCTGAACTCAATCTTCAATTCTCGCTTCTTGCAGGAAGTTGTCAACTGCTCACCAGTAAATGAAAAATCACTCCTTGCGTCAAAAACTAAATCCTTTGGTACCTCATTCATGTCTGTCAATCCTTCCACCGGCAACTAAAAAGACCTTGCAAACACTTCCTCGGAGATTTCCACGAGTTTCCCTTGAACTGTACTGATAACTTTACTATCCCTTACGGAAGCGTTTTGATAGAACTCGACCAGAGCGGCTTCATAAATGTCAGACAAACAGCCCAGAAAATCATTAAGACCAGAAGATACTAGGGCTTCGAACATAGCCACCATTCCTGCGTTGTCCATGGCAAGGACAGAGGCAAAATGGACTTGGTTGGTGTTGCTAATAAGTGAGGATGCCATTACAGATGGTTGGTTGAAGAAGGGTACGACTGAAAAATATCTGCAACAAGAATACACAGAGAGCAAAACACAAGAATACTGGAGAATAGAAATGCTCAAGGTAAGTGATAAAATAAAAGGAAATGCCATAAATATAAACAAGAATGTTGTCCATGGCAAGGACAGAGGCAAAATGGACTTGGTTGGTGTTGCTAATAAGTGAGGATGCCATTACAGATGGTTGGTTGAAGAAGGGTACGACTGAAAAATATCTGCAACAAGAATACACAGAGAGCAAAACACAAGAATACTGTAGAGTATATATGCGCAAGGTAAGTGATGGAATAAAATGGAAATGCCGTAAATATAAACAAGAATGCGAAAAGGTACTAGAGAGAGAAAATATAGATGTGACGTTACGCATGATGACAACCACGTGTAAATCATCCGATGGCGCGATCAATTTTGGAAATGATTTTGAAAAGATTTTGACAATATCGCGAAATAATTTTAAAGGAATGTTAAAAGGATTTTGAATTGTAACCGCGAGGGTGAAAAGGGTAAAAAGATAATTGACGTCAAGTGGTTAACACGTCACAGCCTTAAGATCTGTTTAATTTATCAGCAGGGGTATTGCGAGATCTTTTCATGGATAAGTATCAACTGTGTATACATGACATGTGAGTGTATCCAGATCTCACATATTCAGTTGACTCGGCACTTATTAATTCAGATCTCTCATTCCCCCTAAAGCTGAGATTCTCCCAAGTCTGAAATTTTATCAAAACTGAATTCCACGTTGTTCCCCCTGAACAGTAGACTCAGATTTGACAAAACCAGAAGCTGTT
>KQ993073.1:17842-28478 GCA_001598015.1 Dorcoceras hygrometricum | reverse complement strand
GAGAAGAGGTTGAAGCTAGCGGTGTTGCAGTTGAGAGATAACGCGCAGCGCTGGTGGAGAGGTACTTCCCGTATCTTGCGTGAGAGTGGGGCTGTGATTACTTGGGAGAGCTTCTGTGCAGCGTTTCGACAGGAGTATACCCCAGAGTCCTACTACAACAGTCGTGAGCGAGAGTTCAACAATTTGAAGCAAGGGAATATGAAGGTGACCGAATATGCCAGACAGTTCTCTTCGCTTTTGATGTATGTTCCCCATGTTGCTAACCAGGAGAGAACTAAGTGGAACAAGTTTTTGAAGGGTTTGAGGCCTGATCTGTTCCGGATGGTGTTGTCTGGTTCACCTGCGACTTATGCTGAGGCCGTGGATCGGGCTGTAGATATTGAGGATAGTTTGTTGGAGGCACAGGCTCCGGTGCAGCCGTCAGTGGGGCGCTCTTTTCCATCGGTGCAAGATGTGTCGCAATCGTTTCAGTCTCCTCAGGGATCATAGCAATCGAATCGTCAAAGGTTCAAGCCTCGAGGTAAACCGTTTAAGAAGAAGGCGCATTCGAGTTCCTCTGGTTCCGTGAGTTCTGGTGGCAGTAGTTCTGGCGGTGCGTTTTGTGGACAATGTGGAGGGAAGCATGAGACTTCGCATGTCGTGGAGTTCGAGGTCTTTGTCATCTCTGTGGACAACCGGGACATTTTTCTAGAGCGTGTCCTTTGATGGGAGGGCAGCCTTTGAGTCAGTCACAGCAAGGTTCCGCTGGTGGTTATTCGCAGTGACAACAACCTTTTCTTCCGTCCCAACGTTCGGGATTCCAACCTCGTGAGCCTTCTAGGTTTGGAGTACCCTCGAGACCTCAGTTTTCGGGACCGCAGCAGGCCCAGGCGAATGCCTTGACGAAAGAGCCGACTGATGAGATACCTACGGGAGTGATTGCAGGTACATGCTTTATCTTTTATTTTCTTGCACGAGTTTTGATTGATACTTGAGCATCACACTCCTTCATTTCTGAGTTGTTTGTGTATGAGCGTGGGTTGAGTTCTTCCCCACTGTGTGATGTTGTCTCCGTGTCCACCCCTGCTGGTATGAGTCTGTTGTCCCGAGAGGTGGTGTTGGATTGACTGATTAGGTTTGTTAGGATAAAATTTATTAGTTTTGGTGATAACAAAATAGGACTAGTTGCTACTAGAAAATCAGCAGGTGAATTTATCAGGAGAACATTTTCAGTCGACGGGGTTGATTTTTAGCAGTTGGTCTATTTGGAAGAATTCAGCAGGTGAAGCAGATCAGTTGTTTTAGTTGCAGGCGCAAGCATTTGAGAGTTAGCGTGTTTTGTTAAGAATTGCAAAACGACAGCGTTTGGATTAGTCAAAACGACAGCGTTCAAATAAGTTAAAACGACAACGTATTGGACTAGCGCTAAAATTCAGTCGTTGGAGGTTGCGTTGTTAATTCAGCAGATGGCTACAGTGAAATATCAGCAGACAGTTGTTTACTTAAATAGTCAACGTTACTTCAGTAGACAGGCATTCAAATTAGCAGATGGCTACAGTAATCAGCAGATGGCTACAGTATTCTTTTGATTCAGTCAATGCTTCTCTTAACCGTTGTAACGAACAGTAAGGGAGACACTTATAGCTATCAGCAGTTGCATATCTTTCAGAGGTTGCATAATCGCTCGCTCGATTCAAACGTTCATATCAGAGTAAATCAAAGGTGGAGATTGAATCGTACATGTGCTTTAATTGAGGGAACAATATCAGTGCTATTCTTGGTAAATAGTACACTATATCAGAGGGCGGTTTACGGCGTTTGCACAAATACGGAAAGACGCCAAATTTGTTCTGACATTGTGCGACTTGCCTCTTGGTGGAGCAGGATTTACGGCGTACTAATTGGCAGAAATTCAAAAGGAGATTTTGTTGCCTTTGAAGAAATTAATGACCGTTGAGATCGAAGACTATAAATAGCAGAAGTTTGGATTGAAGAACTAACTGACGCTCGCTATTGTTTACTTGCCGTTACTCTGCTGATTTTAAGTCTCAACCTTTCTTGAGATTATACTCTACAGAAGCCATATTCAAAAAGCTCAAACACTCAAAGAACAAAACAGTTGATCTTCATAAGATAAAACTTCGAGTCATCTTCTGGTTCACTTGTTGAATCGCGTTTCTACGTTTTAGAAACCAGAAGATTTTACAGTCTCAATAGTGTTGTATTTCATTGTTATATCATTTGATTGAGTCTGTAACGAACGTGCTCCTTAAAAGCCGTTCGAAAAACTATCAACTTGTAAAACCAGCAGCTGCGTCTGGGTTTTATATTATGGTGTTGCTAGGAGTTCACCTAGAGCAAGGCTCGGTGATCGGGTGTTTGTAGAAGGACTACACACATCAAATTTTCTAGTGAAACCTTCCTGAAAAGGAAGAAGGGGAGACGTAGGATATTGATATCCGAACTTCCAGAAACAAATTCTTGACTCTTGCTCTTTACTTTACACATTTACTTATTCATTGAGTTATCTGTTCACAAATCAATTGGCCTTTTTCCGCACATACTTTGTTGGTCGAGAGATTTGATTAAACTGAGATCCTTAAATCTGGTAACATGGATTTAAGTTAAGCAATGCTTGTAAAACTGTTTTAAAAGGTTTCGAAAATTTAAAAATACCAAGAGTTCATTCAACCTCCCCCTTCTGAACTCTTGCAACTGTTTTTCGAACCACATTGATCGTATTTTGGGACTATCAAGGTTTGATGAGCATGTTTTGGTGACCCATCTGATTGTTATGGGAATTAGAGATTTTGATTGTATCTTGGGTATGAATGTGCTGACTGAAAATAGAGCGATCGTTGATTGTTTCCATGGTGTGGTGAGGTTTTGGCCTCGATTTGGAGAGAAATGAGAGTTCTATGGTACTGATTCGTGACTTAATATTCCTTTAATATCTACCATGGAGATGTTCCTCGATTTGGAGAGAAATGAGAGTTCTATGGTACTGATTCGTGACTTAATATTCCTTTAATATCTACCATGGAGATGTTTAGTTTGTTATCGCTAGAGAATTCAGGATTTATGATCTATGCCCTAGACGTTTCCCATGAGTCGCGAGTGGAGTTGAGAGATATTCCGATTGCTCAAGAGTTCCCATATGTGTTTCCAGACGAGATTCCTGGATTCCCTCCGAGATGTGAGATTATAGAGTTGGTGCCTGGTACAGCCCTGATTTCTAGAGCTCCGTATCGGTTGGCGCCAGCAAAGTTGAAAGAACTCAAGGATCAGTTGAGAGATCTTCTTGAGAAAGGCTTCATTCGACCGAGTATGTCACCTTGGGGAGCTCCAATTCTGTTTGTGAAGAAGAAAGATGGATCTATGAGGATGTGCGTTGATTTTCGGCAGTTGAACAAAGCGACATTGAAGAACAAGTATCCGTTGCCGAGGATTTATGACTTGTTCGATCAGTTTCAAGGATCGGAAGTGTACTCGAAGATTGATTTGTGCCCTGCTATCACCAGTTGCGGATTAGAGACGTTGATGTAGCGAAGACAGCTTTCCGAACGAGATATGAGCATTATGAGTTTCTTGTGATGCCGTTTGGATTAACGAATGCTCCTGTTGTGTTCATGGATTTGATGAATCGCGTCTTTAGCTAGTACATCGATCGATTCGTGATTGTCTTCATAGATCACATCTTGGTGTATTCGAGTAGTTTCAGAGAGCTAAAGAGCACTTGAGGCTAGTGTTGCAGAGACTGAGAGACTCACAATTGTATGCCAAGTTCAGCAAGTGTGAATTTTGGCTAGACAGAGTTATCTTCTTGGGTCATGTGATTTCAGCTCAAGGAATTTATGTGGATCCTAGTAAGGTCGAAGCAGTTCTTAACTGGGAGCGACCTAGGAATGTTTCCGAGATCCTTAGTTTCTTGGGATTGGCTGGATATTATAGGCGTTTCATTGAGAAGTTCTCTTCGATAGCCAGGCCGATGACACAGTTGATCCAGAAGGATAGGAAGTTTGTTTGGACTGATGAGTGTGAGTCGAGTTTTCAGATGCTGAAGGAGAAGCTGACTACTGCTCCTGTTTTGACCTTGCCTTCGGGTTCTGGAGGTTTTTTGGTGTGCTCCGATGCTTCTCTGAATGGTTTAGGGTGTGTTTTGATGCAGAACGGGTACGTGATAGCATATGCATCTCGACAGTTGAAGCCTCATGAGACGAGATACCCCGTTCATGACTTAGAGTTGGCTGCGATTGTGTTTGCCTTGAAGATATGACCACTATCTGTATGGTGAGGAGTTCGTGGTGTACACCGACCACAAGAGTTTGAAGTATATTTTCACCCAGTCAGATTTGAATATGAGGCAACATCGTTGGATGGAGTTGCTTAAGGATTTTGATTGCGAGATACAGTATCAACCTGGGCGGATGAACTTGGTAGCCGATGCTTTGAGTAGGAAGTCCCAGCCTGCAATGCTAACATCCTTGAGTATCTCGAGAGTCCACGAGCAATTGAGTACTTCTGGTTGGAGATTCCAGCTGAGTGATCAGTACTTCATAGTTTCTTCGATTCAGGTTGAACCACAGATTGTGATTGACATCAGAGAGGTGCAGAGGACTGATCCGTACATCCATGAGTTGAAGATTAAGGCTCAAAATGGTCGGTTTGATGATTTCTCTGTTGTGGTGTCTGATTTCGTGATAGATTAGTGGTTCCGAACTTGATTGATTTGAAAGAGACTATTCTGAATGAAGCACATTGCAGTCGATATATCATACATCCGGGGGAGAAGAAGATGTACCATGCTTTGAAGTCTCACTATTGGTGGGAAGGCATGAAGAGCGACATTTCTGGTTTTTTTGCTCGATGTTTGAATTGCCAGCAGGTCAAGGCTGAGAGAATGAGACCTGGTGGATTGTTGCAGATTTTAGAAGTGCCCCAATGGAATTGGGAGCACATTGCCATGGATTTTGTGACTCATCTACCTCAATCGAGTAGGGGATGCGATGCGATTTGGGTGGTAATTGATAGACTCTCGAAGTCAGCCCACTTCATTCCCTATGATGTGAGGTGTTCGATGAAGAAAATGGCGACGTTGTATGTCGACCATGTGGTTAGGTTGCATGGAGTGCCTATTTCGATAGTGTCAGATCGGGATCCCAGATTCACCTCTTGATTTTGGAAGAGTTTGCAAGCAGCTTGTTTGGGATCCGGATCACGCCCCCGGATAGGCAGCGGAAGAACAGAAAATAGATGCCGGGAGACGATCATACGATAAAAACAGTTAACAATCAATGTCATTCATAGGGTGTTCAAAACACTACCTTGTTGGCACTTGTGCCTGGCTCCAACCGTAGTTACAATAACGTCGGCTCTTCACGGTAGATTGCGGTAGATAACGCCAATCCGGTCCACGACCGGATACGAGGTTCCTTCGTCACCCTGCACTAGAAAGCGTGACGAGATCTGCACGGATGGATTCTCCTTGTAGAATTGGCCGGAACAAATTCCGGCTAAGAGGCGGCGGCTCGGCTTGTAGAGAGGAGAGGGGCGGCGGTTGTGATGCTCTAGGGTTAGGTTAGAGTGTAGTATGTTAAGTCTAGGTTTAGTTCTAATTAAATAGAATTAAAGATGGGTTTGGTTCCGGCCCAACGGGCCCGGGTCCAACGGGTGAACATTCAGTTCATCCCCATCACCGAGACTTCATTATAAATCCGATCGCCGATTAGATCGGACCGATCGACTCAGTTTCCAAAACTGAATACTATGATCTGAAAAACTATTTTTCAGAACCCCAGTGCAAAATGATCGTTTTGCCCCTCAACAGCGGGAAACCCCGGTTTGACCCCTGTTGACTTTTAGGAAGTCGCACTCCCCAAAATCCTCTTCTCGTGCTCAACACATTGAGCTGAGTATCCGTGCGGGAATCTCGAATCCAGTACTTGTGTGACCCTCAATGGTTCAGGGATACAGCTAGCCGTGGGCCCACAACCATTGTGGCTCCGGAATCACAATTCCGGACTTGCCCATCGGATCATGGTAAAGCGTCTAGCAACATCGCCCCATGATCCCCTATGTATCACTAATAGTGCCTGCAAGAACCAGTTGATCGTGGTTAGCGTATAGTACGGTCCTTTTAATCCATATATCCCGATCAGATCAACGACCATTGGTAAATCGAGAGTCGCTATAGATCCGATAGCTATGCATACATCTTGGAGATCGAATAGTGACATCACGAGTGTATCTGTTTGAGCTATGACATCAGCGTTTTAGGTAACTTCTAGCTTGATTGATTTCGTGATTTAAGTGATTTTGCTGCTGAATTGAGATTCTGTTTAGTAATGAGTTATACTAGGCAGTATGACATGGGTGTATTAGGAATGGTGTCTAGTATACTGTGTCGTGAATAAGCTATCTTGTTGTTGTGATGGCTGCTTTTGGATCTGAGGCCGTGAGTGATTTCGAGGACAAAATCGATTTCTAGTTGGGGAGAGTGTGAGGACTAGAAATCTGTTAAGTAAGATTTAATGGTTGATCAGATTTTGATTTAAGATTGTCACAAAAATTGTGATTTCTGGGTGCTCAAATTTAGACGTAGAGTGATCAACTGTGAGAAATTGGTGATCGAGTGAGATCTATGTCAAATTTGGAGTTCAGTAGTTGCATTTTCCTATCGAGAAGTAATTCCAGTGGTAATTCAGACGTGAGGTTCATAGCTGAGAGAAGATAGGCCAGCAGCGTTCTTGCACGGGGTTTAGCGGGCATTCAGATGTTGGTACTCAGTAGTAGCGTGATCAGATGTCAACGCTGGTCAATGGAGCTGTGTAGAGAGGAGAGAACGCAGCTGAGAGGTAGCGAGAGACATCTGATAGAGTTAGCGCGGGTGTGAGAAGGTGCCACGTGTTAGTCAACATAGCTGAGTTGACTGTTGTTGTTAGCATTCAGATGTTGCTAGCGAGAGATCTGTTTCAACTGTGGAAGCTCTGCTACGTCGTTTTGATTAGTTGGTGCGACGTCGTTTGCTGTATGAGATTAGTAGAGCTTTTAGATGTCTGAACTGTATTAGCAGAGCCAGCAGAGGGAGAACGCTGGATTCAGCTTTGAGGGGAATTTTGCCTTAGCTTAAGCAGATATCTGGATTGTAAGTACAGTAGCTTTAACTCGAGGATTATATACCAAGTGTTCTCAACACTTAGCGTATTTTTGAACCGACATTCCTTATCATCTCCTCCAGTGAAACCCTCGATAATTACTGTTCATTCGAACAATTCTCTGGTAGATTGCCGTTGATTTCTGTCGTTGTTTGGAGCAAGACTGGTGGCGCTGAGCTCGTGGTGCTTAGGCCTATCGATTGATACCAGCTAGGAAACCAGATTCGACGTTAGAGGAGAAGCGCGAAGAGTCTGTTCGTTCGAAGCTTTTTGAGAGATCTGACTCGAGCGTTATTTTGTTCTTCTAGATTTTTGAGTTAGTTCCTCCTATGGTTGTTGAGACCACCGAGGAAGCCAATTGAGCAAACTGAATTTGCTATGAGTACAGCATATCACCCCCAGACAGATGGACAATCTGAGAGAATCATTCAGACTTTAGAAGATATGCTGCGTGCAGTTGTGATGGATTTCAGTGGTGGCTGGAGGATGCTTTATCCTTAGTTGAGTTTTCTTACAACAACAGCTACCAAGTGACTATTGGAATGGCTCCGTTTGAAACTTTATATGGTCGAAAGTGTAGATCACCAATCTGCTGGGAAGAAGTTGGTGAGAGATAGCTTTCTACTCCTGAGTTTGTGCAACACATGAAAGATCAGATTGAATTGATTCGGAGTAGGATGAGAGCTAAACAAGACCGTTATGTTAGCTATGCTAATAAGAGAGCAGACCGTTGGAATTTGAGGTCGGAGATAGAGTGTTCCTTAAGATTTATCCTTTCAGAAGTGTGATGAGATTCAGATTTAAGGGTAAGTTAGCTCCTAGAATCGTTGGTCCCTTTGAGATTGTTGAGCGGATTGGATCGTTGGCTTATAGATTGAAGCTGCCTGATGAGTTAGCAGTGATGCATGATGTGTTTCATGTGTCAATGTTGAGAAAATATGAGCCAGATCCATCCCATGTGCTGAGAACTGATGAAGTTGAGCTGGACCAGACCTTGAGCTATGTTGAATATCAAGTGCAGATTTTGGACAAGAAGGAGAGCAGCTGAGGAATAAAGTTATACCGTTGGTGATGGTCCAATGGAGCAAGCATGGGCGTGAAGAAGCTACCTGGGAAGTTGAGGAAAATATGAGACAAGAGTGGCCTCATCTGTTTGAGCTATGACATCAGCGTTTTAGGTAACTTCTAGCTTGATTGATTTCGTGATTTAAGTTATTTTTCTGCTGAATTGAGATTCTGTTTAGTAATGAGTTATACTAGGCAGTATGACATGGGTGTATTAGGAATGGTGTCTAGTATACTGTGTCGTGAATAAGCTATCTTGTTGTTGTGATGGCTGCTTTTGGATCTGAGGCCGTGAGTGATTTCGAGGACAAAATCGATTTCTAGTTGGGGAGAGTGTGAGGACTAGAAATCTGTTAAGTAAGATTTAATGGTTGATCAGATTTTGAATTAAGATTGTCACAAAAATTGTGATTTCTGGGTGCTCAGATTTAGACGTAGAGTGATCAACTGTGAGAAATTGGTGATCGAGTGAGATCTATGTCGAATTTGGAGTTCAGTAGTTGCATTTTCCAAACGAGAAATGATTCCAGTAGTATTTCAGACGTGATGATCATCGCTGGGAGAAGCTAGGCCAGCAGCGCCTTTGCGCGAGAATTTTAGGGCGTTCAGATGTTGCCTAACGTGTTTCAGTAGCGGGTGTTGATACGTTGTCGTTTGGATTAGTTGGAACGACAACATTTTGGATTAGAGAAGAAGGCACCAGAGAGTTGCGTGAGCATTCAGATGTTGGTATTCAGCAGTAGAGCGAACAAATGTCAACGCTAGTCAACTCAACAGTGAGAGTGTAGCATGATGCAGCTGTTAGCGTTAGCGCGCGGGCGTGAGAAGTTGTCGTGAGTTAGTCAACAGCTGAGTTGACCATTGGTTGTTAGCGCTATTCACATGTTGCTAGCGAGAGATCTGTTTCAGCAGTAGAAGCTATGCTACGTCGTTTCGATTAGTTGGTGCGACGTCATTTGCTATATGAGTTAGTAGACTGTTTAGATGTTTGTATTGTATCAGTTGCGAGCGAAAGCTGGAGTCAGTTTTGAGAGGGCTTTTTCCTTAGTATAAGCAGAGATCTGAATTGCTTAGAACAGCAGTGTTTCAAAGATTTATATACCAAGTGCTTCCCAACACTTAGAGTATTTTGAACCCGATATTCCTCATCGTTTTCTCCAGTAAACCCTCGATAGTTACTGTTCATTCGAACACTTCTCCGGTAAATTGCCTTCGATTTCACCCGTTGTTTGAAGTGTGACCAGTGGCGATGATGTCGTCTTGAGTTTATTTTTCGATGATACCAGTTGGATTGCTTGAATCTACGTTGGAAAGGGAACGCGAGTGTTGCTCGAACGTTTTCGCAAGTTAGACCCGAGAGTTCTTCAGCACTCTTGAAATTTTGGGTAAGTGGTTTCGACTATTTTAAGCTTAGTTCTAGCTGTTAGAAGCTGCTGTGACAGATAGAACCAGATTTGATTGTGTCTGAAGACCACCGTGCTGTGATGGCTGACAGGCCTGAAGATCACGGACCGATGATTTCCCCGGTTGATACACTGTGAGGGTATAGAGGCTCGATAGAGACTACTTCCATCTAATTAGCAGGCCTTGATGACCGATTTCTTTGATAGCCGCATGCATTCATGACTCAGAATACTGCATGTTTATGATTCTGTTATATTAGTGCTCTTCGTACTGAGGCTTGACCTCGTATTTACTTTCTCCTGCTTTTGTGTTATTTGGGTCTGTGTTGCCCATTTGCAGGATCATTAGGTAACCAAGCTGGACAGACTGGAACTTCAGCTGGTCGATCCCCATTTTCTTGAGTCCCAGTTATTATGTTATGTATTGATCCAGGGATTGCCCTGAGGTTATATGTATTTGGGGGATCGTTGTTGTATTGTATTTGTCACCTGTTGTGATTTGGATTTTGAGTCAAATCTTTTTTTGATTATGAATAGTTTGAATGGAGGTTTTATTGGATCAGGTATAAAATTATTCGAAAAATTTTAAGCCCTATTATTCTTCCGCTATTATGTGCATATTTGAGTTGTTAATCCTTGTTGATTAGCACGGGGCCTGACATAAACAGATTTTAAATATGATGCAATGTGTGTATGCGGAAAGCGTAAGGAAATTACTCAGCTGTTTGTTTCTGGAAGTTCGGATCTCAAATATCCTATGTCTCCCCTCTTCCTTTTCAGGAAGGTTCTACTAGAAGAATTTGATCCACAGACCCAATCAGATTTGGGACTTACCCACTGCCCAAATCTGAACTCCTAGACTCTACACCAGCTCTCAGCTGTGTTCACTCAATCACTTCTTTTATGCCTCAGTGAGAAAGACTACATACACAGAGTTTAACGTCTTCGTGCTTGGACGGGATCTGGTGTTTGGTTTGTGGTTTTGATTCACTCACTATTCTGTTTCGCACATTTCTCATATATATGTGTAAGTGA
>KQ993073.1:4840-17041 GCA_001598015.1 Dorcoceras hygrometricum | reverse complement strand
GTAGGGGAAGGGTAAGACTGATCTCTAAGGGAATTGAGACAGCACCATCAGTTAGACACGCACCTCCCCTGACTCATGGGCCTAACAGCCCAACCCTAACGCACATAATAGGTGCACTCTGCGCTGCCACATTATAAGAAAATAAAGTTTCACCTTGGCTAACAGCTATAGCTTTTGGCCTAGTGGTAAGCGCTTGATCCTAACACTGTCTATTGAAATCGTCGCATCATATTCTCTCTCAAAATATTTTATGCAGACATCATCGTCTTCATCAATCCTTCTTACCGTGTGTCCTTTTTCATTAAATGCGTTTGCAGGATTTTGTCGAATTCTGATATACTTTTGTTGACTTCTGAATAAGCTTTTGTTGATTTAATTCTGATATGTTCATATCTGAATAGGCTCAGCAGTTGACTTCTATGCTCCAGTTAATCTTCATATATGTTGTCAATTGTTTCGCCTTTCTCTTCATAGCTGAACAACCTTCTCTTCACATCTGAATCCAGATCTCTCTTCACATCAGATCTCTCTTCGTACCTGATCCAGATTCCTTCTTCACAGCTGATCCAGACTTCTCCTCACATCTGAATCGTTCTTCTGTTCATAGCTGGATCCAGATCTCTTGTCTTCAACATCTGACTCAACTGCTCTTGTCTTCACATCTGATCAGACTTCAAATTTTCTCATGAGACCAGTGCTAGTCCCTCCGAAATGGTCCAACGAGCAAGACTCACGAGCTTCGCTCGTGACCTAAGCCGCTTTTCGGCCAAATTCCTTCGTTTAGCCCTCCGAAATCGCGTTTTTCTATTTTCAGATCTTGGTCTGCTACAGTATCAGATATGATTGAGTTACTGTATCAGATCTGATACATCTCACTGCTGCCCAGCTCTCGATGACGTCAAGGAATCTGAAATCTTCAATTCTCTTATCTTCTGCGAAAATCTCAATGACGTCACGGAATATGAAATTTTCAATTCTCTTATCTTCTGTCTACGTTGCTAATCCAGTTGTGAACTTTCACTGAAAAACACTCGTCTGTCCAGATCTATCTTGTTGTATTTCCAGCTAACATCTGCACACTTAGTAGAAACATTAGAAACACAATAACAAGTTTTGTGTAATTCAAAACTCATATCTGGATCTGTTATCCAGATCCAACAACTATTCCTTGTGATGGTCGGCTGAGTCGTCGTACCTGAAGATCACAAGATGATTATGATTGATGAGATTAGAACAGCTGAGTCGTTGTGCTACTTGCCTACCGATGATTATTGGTAGCCCTTTCATGCATTGCACGATAGATATATTGCATTGTCTGATATGATAGATGCTTTTATTGTGCTCTTCGTACTGAGCTTTGACCTCGTTTATTTTTTCCTGTTTTGGGATTCCTTGGTTTCTATTTGCCTTGGCAAGTTCTTTAGGTAACCAAGCTGGACAGAGTGGAGCTTCAGCTGGTCGATCCCCTTTCTGTTTGAGCCCAGTGTATTTATATTTATATCGAGCCAGGGGATGTCCTGTGCCTTTATGTATGATGGGGATCATGTTACATCTCACTGCTGCCCAGCTCTCGATGACGTCAAGAAATCTGAAATCTTCAATTCTCTTATCTTCTGCGAAAATCTCAATGACGTCACGGAATCTGAAATTTTAAATTCTCTTATCTTCTGTCTACGTTGCTAATCCAGTTTTGAACTTTCACTGAAAAACACTCGTCTGTCCAGATCTCTCTTGTTGTATTTCCAGCTAACATCTGCACACTTAGTAGAAACATTAGAAACACAATAACAAGTTTTGTGTAATTCAAAACTCAGATCTGGATCTGTTATCCAGATCCAACAACTATGCCTTGTGATGGTCGGCTGAGTCGTCGTACCTGAAGATCACAAGATGATTATGATTGATGAGATCAGAACAGCTGAGTCGTTGTGCTACTTGCCTACCGATGATTCTTGGTAGCCCTTTCATGCATTGCACGATAGATATATTGCATTGTCTGATATGATAGATGCTTTTATTGTGCTCTTCGTACTGAGGTTTGACCTCGTTTATTTTTTCCTGTTTTGGGATTCCTTGGTTTCTATTTGCCTTGGCAAGTTCTTTAGGTAACCAAGCTGGACAGAGTGGAGCTTCAGTTGGTCGATCCCCTTTCTGTTTGAGCCCAGTGTATTTATATTTATATCGAGCCAAGGGATGTCCTGTGCCTTTATGTATGATGGGGATCATGTGTCGTTGTTTGAGTTTTGAGTTAAACTCTATTTTGAGTATGTTTGTATTTTGAAATGGTATATTGGATCACGCCCAATTATTCAAAAATTTTTAGCCCATATTTTTATGATGCTTCCGCGTATTTGTGACTAATTGTTGTATTAGCGCACGTGGCCTGACAAATTATTAAGTCCCGAAATCTGCTACAGTACCACCGACCTGTTCACTCAAAGCTAATATCAACTCGGATCTTAGTACTACACCAGATCTGATTAGCGCTATACCAGATTTGACTCCCCCACGCTATACCAACTCAATACCGCCAAACGACGTCGCGCAGGAGTACGCTTAGGACAACCAGCTCACACCAAATCTAGTGCCAGCTCTAGTATAAGCCAGCACATCATGATCTCAATCAACCAGCATCTGATCTGGTATTTACTAAACAACGACGCATCATCTCCCGCTCAGGACAACCAGCCTGCTGCCTTCTCTCCTAGCTTGTATACGTCAACAAGCTCTCACCCAAAGCTGGCCCTCACCTGAACTCATCCAAATCTGAACCGCGAACAATTCGCAGATCCAGAAACGATCTCACGGACTGTCCAGATTTCACTTCACCAACCATCTTAGAGCAGATCACGCACGCTGACCAAATAGGAGCATCCAGCTCTGAGCGCCATGCACGTAAGTTACTCTACAACCAACTCAATGGAAAGAAACTATCTCTCCCCCTAATCTGATATCACCATTCTGCTCATGCTCAACCAGTGTCTCGATAAACGACGTCGCACCACCTCAAAATCTGGGCGACCAGCTCACTTGTGATCTATTTTATGTCCAATCCAAAAATCGTCAACAATTTACGCGATTAGCCCTTGCTATTTCCTCAAATCTGCTCATTTCATAATACTATTTAAACCCGTTAATTATAGTCCTCACAGAGACGTAGGATATTATCTGAATTTCCAAAAACAAACTCTTGACCTTATCTTTTACATTTACGCACTTTAACTGTTCACTGTTGAATTGGGTTCTTTTCGCATAATTTTATTTGTTACCCAAGACAACAGATTATCACTAAGAACCCTCCAAGCTTATAACTTGGCTTAGAGGTTAGCTACGAGTTTAAAATAGATTTTTGATTAAAATTAGCAGAGGAGATCATTTACCCCCCCCCCTCCGAACTCCCGAGTTACTTTTTCGATCCTAACAAGTGGTATCAGAACTCGGAATCTCAGTGTTTGAACTAGCTTTTCATTTATATTCATTAAATATGTACTCTCACAACAAATTTTCTATGTTTTCTAAAGAGGAGTACGATGTCTGGAAGATCCGGATGCAAGCTCACTTTGCAGTCCAGAGTGATGACATGTGGTTCGTTATAATAGACGGCCTCATAAAGATCATGAAGCCTAACACAGCTTTGGCCATAACTGTGGGTGCTTCTCAGTGTATTGAAAAGAAGAGAATGGAATGGACGTTAGAAGATAGAAAGAAGGCAAATCTGGACCATGTAGCCAAGGATATTCTGTACAAGACGCTACAGCAACATGTTCAGCAAGATCCAGACTTGCACAACGGCTAAGGAAATCGGGGAGAAGCTGACTCAAATATGTGAGGGCAATGAGGAGACAAAAGAGAACAAGCTTACTGTGGCCCAGAAATTTGAACTAATCAAGATGAAGCCTGAGAAGACTATGGGAGTGTTCGATGAACGGTTCAGCTCACTGGTGATTGAGCTTACCAGACAGGGGAAAGAGTATAGCAACAGGGAGCTGGCCCTAAAGGTTATGCGTGCAGTGTCCAAAGAGTGGGATGTGTAGATAATGGTCATGCGAGAATTCAAAGATCTAAACAAGCTAGAGCTGCATGACCTCTTCGCAAACCTGAAGGCGTATGAGTTTGAACTAGAGACTAGAGCAGAATCTGAGCCTTCAACATCCCAGTCAACTAAAGCCTTGCTGCTACAATTCCAAAACAGGCCCTTCAAGCAGCAAATCAGCAGAGGAGCTTAGCAACGATGCTATGTCCCTTTTTATTAAGAAATTCGGGAAATTTGTGCAAAAGAATAAATCTAAACGCCTCTCTTTTGATTATAATAAAAAGTTTTTAATACTCCTTCTGATGACAAGTGTTACAATTGTGGCAGGCCTGGTCACTTCATTGCTGACTGCAGGAAGCTTAAGCTGGATGCCAAGAAACAACCAGATTGCGGTACCAGCAAGGATAAGGAGAAGAAGTTCTATCAGAAGAGGAGGACCACGAAAGAAACGGTTGCTGAGGAAAAAAAGAGTGCATGGACCGATACAAATTCAGAGGAATACAGCTCAGAGACCTCCTCATCAAGTGAGAGCGATGATGAAGTACAGTGTCTCATGATCGTTGACACTGAGGAGGTATTTGATTTCTCCAATTTGGAATTTACACGTGATTACCTAGTCACCACACAAAATGACATGGTTCAAGAGTACAAAAAGTTGTCACAGTCTTTCGAGGAAGTTAAGGCTGAAAAGGAGAGTTGTGCTAAAAAAGCTGAGCTGGTAAGCTCAAGCGATATGCAAGCTGCTCTAGGTAAGCTTGCGACTGAGAAAAATTTTAGTACTCTTGAACTCTTTCGAGGAAGTTAAGGCGGAAAAGGAGATATGTGCTAATAAAGCTGAGCTGGTAAGCTCAAGCGATATGCAAGCTGCTATAAGTAAGCTTGCGACTGAGAATGATGAACTGAGAAGCAGGTCACATGAGATGCCCAGTGAGAATCAGCGTTTAGCTGAAATTATAAGCTCCTGGACCAAGTCGTCTGCTTTCCTGGATAAGTTTCATGGAGCTATGAAGCCATCCGGTGAAAGATCCGGATTGGGATATGGTAGCAATGACAGCAATACAGCAAAGATCAGTTGTACCCCAAAGCTGGATAGGACTAGGGTTGTAAACGATTCGAACCTGTTCATGAACTTTTCGAACCGATTTGAGTAGATATTCGATTTGAATTCAATTTTTCGAACTCTAGCCGAACTCGAACCGAGCCGAACTATTTTACAAAACGAACTCGAGCCAGAATTATTTTATTCGAAAGGTTCGCGAGCCAAAGCTTCTACGAAGGAAAGGCGATACAGAATTGGTATCATAAGCCTAGATCACGAGGAAAACATACTGCATATCAAACTCATTCCAGATTACAGAGCACACAAAATTCACACACATACGTCGATGCACATACTGAGAAATTGGTTAAGATTATCCAAGTGTGGGTTTCGAAAGGTCTAATCAAAACTGGACCCAAGTAAATCAAATGGTACCAAATCTGGTTTATTTGTGATTGCTGGAACAACATGTTTCTAGACTGGAGCAATCTACGTGGTATCTGGACAGTGGATGTGCGAGGCACATTATTGGTGATGCCAAGAGGTTATCAGATATCAAGCAATGCAATGGACCCAAGATCACCTTCGGTGATAACTATAACGGTAAATTGTAACTTTACTGTCAACAACGTTCTCCTTGTTGAGAACTTTGCTATAACTTGATCAGTATCAGTCAGTTATGCGACAGTAATTATTCTGTTAAGTTTCAAAAGCACACGTGCACTGTTCAAAATCCAAAAGGTCTGACCGTGCTGGTAGGTTATAGATTGGGGAATACCTACAAAATAGATTGGTCAGATCAGCCGCATACTGAACAAACTTGCCTAGTGGCTGACTCTTCTAAGAGCTGACTATGGTATCAGTGGATGAACCATCTTAATTTCAAAACTATTGCCAATCTGAGTAAGCGTGAGTTAGTTACTGGTTTGCCAAATTAAAATTTTTTAAGTTTCAAAAGCACACGTGCACTGTTCAAAATCCAAAAGGTCTGACCGTGCTGGTAGGTTATATATTGGGGAATACCTACAAAATAGATTGGTCAGATCAGCCGCATACTGAACAAACTTGCCTAGTGGCTGACTCTTCTAAGAGCTGACTATGGTATCAGTGGATGAACCATCTTAATTTCCAAACTATTTCCAATCTGAGTAAGCGTGAGTTAGTTACTGGTTTGCCAAATTTAAAATTTTCAAAAGATAAGGTTTGATTTGCCTGTCAGCTGGGAAAACATATAAAATCAACTTTTAAAAACAGAGGCAGTAACAAAACCTCTCGTAAACTGGAGCTTTTACAAATGGATCTCTTCGGTCCCATACCCGTGATCAGCTTAGGTGGAATGAAGTACACCTTTGTCTACGTTGATGATTTTTCAAATTTACATGGGCATTTTTTTAAAATCTAAAGATCAAACTGCCGAACAGATGACAAGCTTTTAAAACGTTTACAAAATGAGCAATCTTGCAGTGTCAACCGGATAAGGAGTGACAGAGGTACAGAGTTTTTGACTTATCTGGATGAAATTGGAATCAAGCACGAGTTGTCTGCAGCTAGAACACCTCAGCAAAATGGGTTAGCTGAGCGTAGAAATCGAACTTTATAAGAATCTGAAACAACGATGATTGCTGATTCAGGCTTTCAAATAAATTTTGGGCTGAAGACGTTAACACAGCTTGATACTCAAAACAGATCGATGATTAATAAACGTCATGGTGTAACCTCATATGAGATCTGGAACGAAAAAAACCTGATATTTTGTATTTCAGGGTGTTTGGATGTAGATGTTTTATCCATAACAATGGTAAAACGCATCTAAAAGATTTCTATGTCAAATCTGATGCAGGTATCTTCCTAGGATACACAACAGTGAGCAGAGCATACAGAGTCTTCAACAACAGGATGCTGACGGTTGAAGAATCAGCTCACGTGGTGTTTGATGAAACCAGCTTCAGATCATCGTCAGCTGCTAAGCTTAACGATTTGTGTACTCATCTGGAGTCAACAAATCTATAAGAATCAAGTGATGAAGAGGCACAAAACAGATTCCAAGCTGGTGACCAGCACGCACTAGATGCACCAATTACCAACACCGATATTCGAAATGTTGCGCAAGCTGGTGTCCTAGGTAACATTGAAGTCATTGATTTGACTAACTGTGGCTGAGTACAGGACCATCCAGCAATAGGTGTGCCAGGTGATTGTGCCGGTTCAAGCATCATTATTCCAGATCACGCACAAGATGATCCGGATCGCGTTCCAGCTCGAGGAGAACATGCACAAGCTGATAAATCAACAAGTGAACAAGAAGATCCAGCAGGACTGCAGGGGGAACAAGATGCACGCATCGACTCTCAGAATGAAGCGTCAAACTCTTACAGACCAGGTTTCCGGTGGAATAAGAATCATCCACCCGAGCTGGTCAGTAGTAACCCACTACACCCCTTAGGACACGAGGCCAGATGATAAGTGATTACTTTAACTCTGCATTCATATCACATATAGAGCCTAATAAGGTAGAATAATCCTTAGTCGACCCAAGCTGGATAGAAGCAATGCAAGAAGAACATATTCAATTTGAACATAGCAGAGTATGGTACTTAGTTCCTAGTCCTACAAACCAGAACGTAATCGGTACTAAATGGGTCTTTAGGAATAAACTAGATGAAAATGGCAACGTAGTTAGAAACAAGGCTATATTAGTAGCTCAAGGCTATAGAATTGAAGAATGCATAGATTTTGAGGAATCATTTGCACATGTAGCTAGACTAGAAGACATTCGCATTTTTATAGCATATGCTGCATTTAAGAATTTCAGGTTTATCAGATGGATGTTAAAATTTCATTCTTAAACGACATCCTGAATGAGGAGTGTATGTTGCACAACCTTCTAGATTCGTAGATCATACCAGACCAGAATTTGTGTATAATCTTGACAAGGATTTGTATGGTCTGAAATAAGCTTCTAGAGCTTGGTATGATACTTTGTCAAAGATATTAATTGATCATGATTTTTTATCGGGTCTGTAGATAAGACTCTATTTAAGTTTGTTAAAAATTAGCATGTCTTGTTAGTACAGATATATGTGGATGACATTATCTTTGGCTCGACTAATCCCATGCTTTGCGATAAATTTTCCAAGCTTATGCAGGACAAGTTCGAGATGAGCATGATAGGGGAGCTAAAATTTTTCCTAGGGCTACAAGTGAAGCAGAATGAAGATGGAATCTTCATCAACCAAGCAAAAAGTATATGAAGGAACTTCTCAAGAAGTTCGGGATGGTAAAGTGTTCATCAACAGCTACTCCGATGAGTGCTTCAATCAAGCTGGATAAAGATGAAGCTTGAACTTCCGTTGAGGTAACCGTGTATCGTGGGATGCTTGGATCTCTCTGGTGCCTTACTGTAAGCAGACCAGACATTATGTTCTCTGTTTGTATGTATGCGAGGTTCCAAGATGATCCGAAACAGTCTCATTACATGGCTGTTAATCGCATTCTTAAATATTTAAAGGGAACACAGAACGCGTGTCTTTGGTATCCCAAAGACTCAAG
Source organism: Dorcoceras hygrometricum (assembly GCA_001598015.1). NCBI lineage: Eukaryota > Viridiplantae > Streptophyta > Magnoliopsida > Lamiales > Gesneriaceae > Dorcoceras > Dorcoceras hygrometricum. The sequence goes on along the minus strand of KQ993073.1, from coordinate 8,420 downwards.
TTTCAATTTGATTGGTTATAGTGATGCAGATTACGCAGGTTTCAAGATTGATCAGTAGCACAAGTGGAACTTTCCAGTTCTTGGGTAACAGTTTAATCTCCTGGTTTAGCAAGAAACATACATCAATAGCAACGTCCACAGCTGAGGTAGAGTACCTCGCAGCTAGGAGCCGATGTGCTCAAATCTTATGGATACAACAACAGATCATGGACTATGGCGTTGATGCACCATAAGCACCCATTTTCTGCGGCAACACAAGTGCAATAGCGATCACTCAGAACTAGGAAATTCCAGGACCAAGAATATTGATATCAGACATCATTTCATTAGAGACCATGTGCTGAAGAAGGACATTCGGGTGGAGCATGTGCGAACAGATCAGCAAGTAGCTGATATCTTTACCAAGCCTCAACCCAGCGCTAAGTTTTCCCATTTTAGAACCATTTTAGATCTCTTGGATATGTCTTGATTATGTTCTGCATGCATTTGTTCTGAGGAAACAAATAATTCAAACAGATAATGCAAAAGTCTCCTGTTCGTCTCTGAGCTGGCCAGCTCGTGCTGATCTGGTACAGCTTAGGGATATATATAGTGTGATATTATCATGGTGTTTGAATAAGTGTTTCCGCGTTGTATATTGAATCGAACGGTTGAGATTGGTTTTGTTTTTTCAAATTCATCTTAAAATAGGACGGTTATCCTTCTGAAATTTCAAATGTATTTTAAATATAAGGATGACACGTGTCCCATTAAACCATTCTCTCTTCTCGTTCGTACATAATAAACCATTTCTCTTTCTATTTCCAGTACGCTTTCATATTCCTTCGAGCATTCAAGCATTTTATTGCAATCTTTCGCAAATCTTTCATTTCCTAACCCTTTTATCTTTGATATGGCTGCTTCTCTCTCTGTCAACGCATTGCAGGTCAATTTCGAATCTGTGCTAAGCATGGAGCATGAAGGGATGGTGAAAATGTTCAAGACTCTGGAAGAATAAGGTTTGAAAGGATTTTTGGGGGTTGAAGGATTTTTTCGCCAATGCGAAGGTCATGCTGGCACGATTGTAATTTTTGTTGCCAACAGGAAGATGGTTATTACAAAGGATGCTTTTTTGGTGACGTTTCAACTACCAACAGATGGAATGGTGGGTTTCACTGATCTTCCAGCCAAAGAAGTGGTGGAAAGGAAGATGGTGTTCTCTGGTACTGGTGTTCCCTTCCGACCGCCTAATAAGAATAAGGATATGAAGGTTGAGTACCGACTGCTCCACGACATTGTATCCAAGGCACTGTACGCCAAAGCTGATTCTTTCGATGTGGTGACGTTGGAGAAGTTGGAAATAATGGTGGAGATCAGCGAAGGTTTGAAGGTGAACTGGGGGCATATCTTGTTCCAAACCCTAGTTACCATGTGCATACACCTAGCAGACAATCTTAGGGATTTGCAGTGTCGTTGAGAATTTTACTGGAGAAAGTGGTAAAGATAGACCTCGAGGAGTCTGTAAAGTTGCATCCCTTTAAGGTGTTGAACCATAAGTCGGTTCTCACCTATATGAAGAAAAATCAAGCTGTTCCCCAAGCTGGTGAGTCAAGAAAGCAATCAGGAGAAATAACTAGTGAAAAAAAATTCACTGCTGATAGTCTGCAGTCGCTGACAAGCAAGCTGGAGAAGGAGGTTGTGGAGAAGAAGAAGTTGGTGAAGGAGAAGGTGGTGATGAAGAAGAAGCAGGAAACGGTGGTAATGGTGAAGAAGCCGATGGTGGCTGAGAGCCAAGCTGTTCCAGCTAAGTCCAAGTCTGGGACCAGCTCTGACAATGATACGTGGCCTTTGGCTAAGCTGTGCGTAGCGAAGAAAGGTGGAGCTGCTCCGAAACGCAAATTGGTGTTAGCTTCATCTGATTCGGTGTTCATTGTGGCTCTCGCTCTGGTGGCAAATACGAAGAAGCAAAGGACGAAGAGACCCAGGGCCGTAAAGCAAACTGCTGATGCCTAGGCAGAATCCAATCCTGGTCCAATTCCTGAAATTCCAGCTGCCAGAAGCAAATGTGGAGCCTACTAAAGCAGTGGAGGCGCAGACTGTTACCAAGGAGTGCTTTATTGTGGTCAGGTCTGAACCTAAAAAACCTACTCAACAGCCTATGAATTTTTTTGGTAAGAGTGTTTTTGCTCCTGTAGAGATTCGAGAAATCAACTGGGCAACTCATTTCCTGCCCAAGATAGATCCAACCGCAAAGGACAAAGAAATTCTTGAAGCTTTTGCCCGGCCAAACCCAATGGAGGAGCACTGTCTGTTGGTGCTTAACTCAGCTTGGGAAGATGTGTCCAGCAAGATGTCTTAATATGATGAGTGGGCACTCTTCCGCACTGAGGTGAGGCTAAATATAATCAAGTCGATGCTAAAATAGAAGAAGATTTTACGACATGGGCTGAGAGAGAGCTGGTGTCTGAACTGTTGTAGCGGCGGATGTTGGTTCTGTACAAGATGTATGAGGTGGATTTGAGGAAGAAGGTAGATTAGCATCAAGCTAACTTTGATCTAGTTGAGCCGTCTGCAAATTACGATCACATGTGTATTCAGTTTCTAGACCGCAAGCTTAAGGATATCGTAAAGCAGTACCGGGCTCAACGACAACTAGCTGGTCTACCCCTTCTGGTTCCAGATTCCTCAGTCGCAGGTTTTACTCTAGATGATATTCTACAAATGACCTGGACTGAGGGGCGCTTAAGGTCAAACCAAGGAACCACAGCTCCACATCAGGAGGAAAAGGAACAATCGGCTAAGTAGCAAAGGATACTTGCGATTAAGAAAAAGGCTCAAGAGCAACCAGTTGAGGACGAAGATAATGCAATGAGTGAGCAACAGGCTCAGGAGCAGATTGAGGAGATTAGTCGGTTTGTACAAAATGTGGAGGATACTGAGGCCGTGAATTCTCAGAAGCATCAGGTGTTGGGGAACAACGGTGTAGGATCCGGATCCCGCCTCCCGGGGCGCAGCGGAAAACAAAATTGCCCGGGAGACGATCAATACAATAAAATTCAAACACAATACGAACCATTCATAGGGTGCTTTCGTTGATTACCTTGCTGGCGTCTAGGCGCCTGGCTCCGACCAGTTTCACGAGGAAACCGGCACTTCACGGTAGGCGGCGGTAGATTACGTCAATCAGGTCCACGACCAGAAGGGAGACTCCTTCGTCAGACTGCACTAGAAGGCCTGACGAGATCAGCACGGACGGAAACTCCTCGAAAAGTTGACCGGAACAAATTCCGGCGAGAGGGGCGGCGACGCGGCGGCGCTAGGCGACGGCGGCGGCGGCTATATTAGAGAGGAGGGGGCGGCGGCTTTTAGGAGCTCTAGGGTTAGGGTTGCATTAGTTGTAATGTTTTTTTTTGAGTTATGAAGCCCTAGTCTACCTTAAGTAGATTAGTGATGGACTTGGACTGGCCCAACGGGCCCGGGTCCAACGAATGAACATTCGGTTCATCCCTATCACCGTGACTTCATCGTAACTCCGATCGCCGATCAGATCGGACCGATCGACTCAGTTTCCAAAACTGAATACTATGATCTGAAAAACTAT
>KQ993072.1:3967-32562 GCA_001598015.1 Dorcoceras hygrometricum | reverse complement strand
GTGTCATGCTTAATTTCACAAGTAGCTTGCCATTAATCCCTTTCATATAAAAACCTGTTTTGAAAGCAAGATCCTTATCATTTGCAAAGAAAATCTTTAGTGTTCTTCAAAATATTCTCCAGAAAAGTTCGTGCGTTGCTTAAGGAAAACATTCTGCAGGAACTAGCTACCGTTGCAAAGCTTCGTTTAAGGCAAGTAAAAGTTGATTCTTGACTCACCATTTAAAGAATATATTGATGTTTTCTGAGTCTTCTTGCCTATATGTTACAGTATGTTTAAAGTTCATGTTTAAAATGATTTACACATGAAAAGGAAAGAACTATGGGTTCAAAATGATGTTTTGATGCTTCCAAATGTTTTCCAGAAAGTTTATGATGTTTTAAAAGTACAGAGGATTAGAGTTTAATCCAAGAATGTTTATGAATGTTCTTCCTTTCAGTAGTTGTAATATCATTTGATAATTATGTAATCGGTAGTCGCTAGTTGAATCAGTATAAAGTCTAGTTTGATAGGCAACGGCTGATAGCATAGTTGTTGTTTTTGATGTTACAAATATCAAGTCAAATTTCAGCAGTTGCGTTGTTTTCATAAAAATCAGTAGTTGCACTGTTCATTCCAGCAGTTGCATTCCATTGTAATATTTCAGCAGTTGCATTCCATTGTAGTATTCCAGCAGTTGCACTATTCACTTCTAAAGTACTATTCATTGCGATTAGTACTATTCTTTGCGTCTGGTTATTTAGCGAAAATCCTTGCGTCTGGTTTCACGTATGTTAGCGCTTTTCTTGCGACTGGTTGATGCGCTAACGACGTCGTTTTATTTAATACGTTTGATTTTAGTAAAAAGACCTTGCAGCTGGTTTCTTTCAGCCATATTCGTGAACTGTATAAATCTGTTTTGTTTCATAGTATTGTTCCATTTTTTGAGACTGGTTCCTGTCTTGCGACTGGTTCCTATTCATTGCGACTGGTTTCTCTTACGACTGGTTTCATTTCAATGATATGTTTCCAAAAGCTGAATTCGATACTCAGTAAAATTTTAAAATGGAAGCAAGAGTTTTAAAGGATGGAACCCGAGGATTTTAAGAAGGAAAGTTTAAAGAGAAGGATGTTAAAGGAACAAAAGTTTATTTTGAGATTTATGGCAAAGATAACAGACGGTCATAATGGATGAGGTGAGAGGGTGAGCAGTCGTCTATATGTCGGTTTCCCTAAAGCAAAGAAGCCAATGGCTAAGGCTGATATCAGTAGTCACTTGATCAGGTGCAACACGGACCTAAGGAGAGCTTCTGAGCCATAAATATAAGGAAAATGATATTGATGTTGAGATCTGGGCTATTATCCCCTGTCTCCAAGTTTATGAAAGAAAGAATGTTTACGAAAGAAAATGATATTGTTCATTGATGTTCCTTTAACTTAGTTATTGGATTGATCAGATGTCTACCTGCAAATTATTGAACTTGTTACTACTCAGGTTTTACTTGCTGAGCCCCTAGGCTCATTAGCTTTTAAAATGGTGCAGGTGCGACAGCTGCAGAGCGAACAGAAGGTGAAACTTGAATCAGCTGCTGGGTGGTGTGTGTTTGTCAAAGGCCAGCGTTTTTCGTGTCATAGGTGATGTTGTTTTGTTTTAGAATGTACTGTATTAAACCAGTTGCAACAGTTGTACATTTATATAGAATATCAGCTGTTGTAAATCGCAATTGCAATTTATAATAAAGTCTGTTTTTCCGCAAATGTTTCCAGTAGTTGGCGCGCAATTGAGTGTGTTAGATTTGCCTTCGTGTTTTCCGTTTCTTCCTAAAGTTATAAGAAATACAGCTTATAACAAATTGTCTTTCAGCCCTTCTTTTTTCTTCAAAAATTTTTATTTACCCCAATTCGTGATTCCCGTGGGTTCGGGCGTCACAGCTACATACACAAAGTTTAACGTCTTCGTGCTTGGACGGGATCTTTTGTTTGGTTTGTGGTTTTGATTCACTCACTATTCTGTTTCGCACATCTCTCATATATGTGTGAGTGAATCTTTGTGTGTGTGAGATTTACAGTGAACGCTCAACTCTCGAAAACATAATCTCACACATCTGGGAAGAGCTTCCTCAAAGCTTAGTGAGTTCAGCAGTCGACACTTGCAATTATCTTCTTCTCAATGGTGGTCGACTGCTTTACCTCTTTGTAATTCTTCCCACTATCTTCTCTCCGTTTTTCTCTCTTTTTTCAGCATCATCATCTTCATCAACCCTTCTTGAATAAATAGCCTCTGTACAAATTAATCCGTTGGACACAAGTTTCTTTCCGTTGAAAGGTGTTCAGTAAAGTACCGACAGAGTTGTCCTTGTGTCCTTTATTTTCAGGCTTTTGCAGGCTCTTGTCGTCTTGTGAATAGGCTTTGTTAACATCTGACAAGTCTGATATGTTCACATCTGAATAGGCTCAGCAGTTGACTTCTATGCTCCAGTTAATCTTCATATCTGATTCGTCAACTGCTTCGCATCTGTGTGTTTTCTTTATTGCTTCTTATCCAGCTTTGATCTTTGATTCAGCTTCTGCTTGCATCTTTTCTTCATATCTGATTGACATCTGATACGTCTTCTCTTCATTGCTGAACAGACTTCTCTTCACTGCTGAACAGACTTCTCTTCACATCAGATCTCAACTGCTCTTGTCTTCAACATCTGATCATACTTCACATTTTCGCATGAGACCTGTGCTATTCCCTCGAAAATGGTCCAACGAGCAAGACTCACGAGCTTTTCTCGTGACCTAAGCTGCTTTTCGGCCAAATTCCTTCGTTTAGGTCTCCGAAAATGCGATTTACTATTTTCAGCTTTTGGTCTGCTACAGTATCAGATCTGATTGAGTTACTTTATCAGACTGATACATCTCACTGCTGCCCAGCTTTCGATGACGTCACGACTGCTGAAATCTTTAATAAGCTTGGATGACGTCACAACTGTTGAAATCTTCAATTCTCTTATCTTCTTTCTACTTTGCTAATCCAGCTGTGAACTTTTCTGATAAGCACTCGTCTGTCCAGATCTCTCTTGTTGTATTTTCAGCTAACATCTGCACACTTAGTAGAAACATTAGAAACACAATAACAAGTTTTGTGTGATTCAAAACTCAGATCTGGATCTGTTTACACAGATCCATCAATCTGTCCCTTTTTGATTTACACAAAACTTGGAATAACAAATGCATGATCTAACAAATTCTCTCCCTTTTTGTTGGAATCAAAAAGGGTTCGAAATCTGGTCTTCCTCGAAATATTTAAAACAAAGCTCTCCCTACACTAACACAGTAAGATCTGTGGCAGCAGGGGTTTTCAGATTTTGGAAAAGGAAAATAGATTTGGGAACAACCATTTGCACAAATAATATGATTTTAAAAAGAACTGATCAAAATGCTACTGAAAATTCTCATTATTCAGATTTGGAGATAAATGTAAATTGAATTAACAGTACTTCTTCCATGTTTCTCAATCGCTGTCCCATGTGCTATTTATCAGCACAACCATAAAAGATAAATAACAATGGAATTCACAGAATCTCTTCCATTTCTCTTTAACTCTGTCCCATAACAGAATTAAAGGTCTTGGCATACACACAAATCTCGCAAGATCTGTGTCAGCTCGTCAAAAGACATATTACTGCACGTTCTTTTGGAACAATGCTCTGCCATTCCAAAATCATTATTCTCCCTATCTTTTATAATGTAAGCTCAAATCGTTTAAAAACAAAGCACCAGCTGATATTTTTCCGCATAAACAGATCTGGAAACTCTTCAGAGCACTTAAATAAATTTTAGCTTCAAAACAGAACACGTGCTACTGAATCACTAATATTTATTCAGATTTGGATAAAAACGATAACTGAACTACCAGATTCTCTTTCATTTCTCTTATTTTGTCCCATGTGCTGAAAACAGCCCAACCAAAATAAGATATTGGCATCCACACATAACTCGCGCATTCTGTGTCAGCTCGACAAAAGAAAAACTGAAGTTCAAAAATCATTTCTCACCACTTCTTCATAAAATAAGCTTTTCAAAATTTTTCAAACCTTTTAAAAACAGATAGCACATGCGTTTTAAAAGAAATGCTCGTTCAAGAACAACATGCTCTGATACCACTTGTTAGGATCGATTAATACAAAAACCATGCCTATTTAAAAATATGAGGTGCAATACCTCAATGTTCTTGAACGTTTGAGCACCGAGAACAGATCTGGAATGGCCTTAAAATACCAAGCGGAAGTATCCAGAACTAAACTCTAATTTTAAAACTCGCTAAAACAGATATTAAACAATATGCAATGCGTGCTAAAGTAAATGCGGAATGCTGTAAATAAATAACTCAGCTGTTTGTTTCTGGAAGTTCGGATATAACATCCTACGTCTCCCCTTCTTCCAAATCGGGAAGACATCAACTAAAGACTTTGATTATACATCAGAATGTACAACCCACTCAGCTGGGACTTATTCTCTGCCCAAGGCTGAACTCCTAAACTCTACACCAGCTCTCTGCTGTGTTCACTCAATCACTTATTTTATGCCTAGTGAGAAAGGCTACATAAACAGAGTTTAACGTCTTCGTGCTTGGACGGGATATGTTGTTTGGTTTGTAGTTTTGATTCACTCACTATTCTATTTCGCACATCTCTCATATATGTGTGAGTGAATCTTTGTGTGTGTGAGATTTACAGTGAACGCTCAACTCTCGAAAACCTAATCTCACACATCGGGGAAGAGATTCCTCAAATCTTATTGAGTTCAGCAGTCGACACTTACAATTATCTTCTTCTCAATGGTGGTCGACTGCTTCACCTCTTTGTAATTCTTCCCACTATCTTCTCTCTGTTTTTCTCTCTTTTCAGCATCATCATCTTCATCAATCCTTCTTGAATAAATATCCTCTGTGCAAATTAATCCGTTGGACACAAGTTTCTTCCCGTTGAAAGGTGTTCAGTAAAGTACCGACAGAGTTGTCCTTGTGTCCTTTATTTTCAGGCTTTTGCAGGCTCTTTTCGTCTTGTGAATAGGCTTTGTTAACATCTGACAAGTCTGATATGTTCACATCTGAATAGGCTCAGCAGTTGACTTCTATGCTCCAGTTAATCATCATATCTGATTCGTCAACTGCTTCGCATATGTGTGTTTTCTTTATTGCTTCTTATCCAGCTTCGATCTTTGATTCAGCTTCTGCTTGCACCTTTTCTTCATATTTGATTGACATCTGATATCGTCTTCTCTTCATTGCTGAACAGACTTCTCTTCACTGCTGAACAGACTTCTCTTCACTGCTGAACAGACTTCTCTTCACATCAGATCTCAACTGCTCTTGTCTTCAACATCTGATCAGACTTCACATTTTCGCATGAGACCTATGCTATTCCCTCCGAAATGGTCCAAAGAGCAAGACTCAGGAGCTTCGCTCGTGACCTAAGCTGCTTTTCGGCCAAATTCCTTCGTTTAGGCCTCCGAAAATGCGATTTACTATTTTCAGCTCTTGGTCTGCTACAGTATCAGATCTGATTGAGTTACTGTATCATATCTGATACATCTCACTGCTGCCCAACTTTCGATGACGTCACGACTGCTGAAATCTTCAATAAGCTTGGATGACGTCACGACTGCTGAAATCTTCAATAAGCTTGGATGACGTCTCACGACTGCTGAAATCTTCAATAAGCTTGGATGACGTCACGACTGTTGAAATCTTCAATTCTCTTATCTTCTTTCTACTCTGCTAATCCAGCTGTGAACTTTTCTGATAAGCACTCGTCTGTCCAGATCTCTCTTGTTGTATTTCCAGCTAACATCTGCACACTTAGTAGAAACATTAGAAACACAATAACAATTTTGTGTAATTCAAAACTCAGATCTGGATCTGTTTACACAGATCTGGATCTGTTTACACAGATCTGGATCTGTTTACACAGATCCATCACTTGGCCACCGTACTGCTCTTGCACCAAGCTGGTGAGCCAGCTTGATGTTCCTTGTGATCTGGAAGTATTTCCAGCTAACATCTGCACACTTAGTAGAAACATTAGAAACACAATAACAATTTTGTGTAATTCAAAACTCAGATCTGGATCTGTTTACACAGATCTGGATCTGTTTACACAGATCCATCACTTGGCCACCGTACTGCTCTTGCACCAAGCTGGTGAGCCAGCTTGATGTTCCTTGTGATCTGGAAGTATTCTGCTTTACAGCTCGGGCGTCCCCTCATGTTTCAGTGTAGACATCTTCAACTATTCCAGCTTGGTCCGTCCCCTTACTGTTCCAGTCTGGATATCTCCCTATCTTCTTAATCAAGTGCACTGCAAATCGCACGTAAACCGCTAGTAGAATAATAACAGATTTTGTGTTAATCAAAATTCATATTCTGATCTGTAGAAACAGATCCAACAGAATGCGAATTTCATAAATATAGACCGTTTTACATAGATTCAACAAAAGAAAACCCACATTCCACATGTTGGCTTAGATGGGCACCTACTCTAGTAGTTTGTGACTTCATTTCGAGGATGAAATACTTCTTCTGTAGGGGAGAATGTGAGGCCTGGAATATTAATCCGGATTAAATAATTTAGTTTAATATCTTTTAGTGGGGGTCAGATTGGGCGCGAGCTGATATAGTGTAACAGCTTGGACGCGAGCTGTTTTGGGATGTGGTCTGAGCGCTGAGCTGATTTGCTAGCACGAAATGAATCGAGCACGGTGTTCTGATCTGATGGAACAATTTTGGACTGGATCGAGCATGCTGACCTGATCGAGCGTCTTGAGCTGATCGAGCTGCCTTGGGCTGGTCGAGCTGTGTGCTGATATGGGCGAGCTGAGCTAGTTAGTAGTATTGTACTGTTGAGAAGAACGTGCTGGTTCAAGTAGTGCAAGCGGATCTGATGCCTCAGCTGGTGGGCGAAGCATGCTGATATTGCCCGTGCTGGTTGGAAGCGCTAAGCTGATCTGAGGGCTTCGTGTTGATTTGTTAGTCTTGTGCAGTTGGCGCTTAAGCTCTGAGCTAATCTGTTGACGTTGTGCTGATGTCATAGCATGCGTATCGATTTGGTAAGAACTGAATGGAGAGTCAGCTTAGGGCAATGCTGGATGTCTCGAGCTGATATCAGCTTAGAGGCCTGAGCTGGTCGGTGGTTACTATAGATCAGATAGCGAGAACTTAATTTGTATATACTTAGACTTTGACCAAGTGTTAGTCATTTCCTGGCACTTAGATATTTTCTTTCCCTCCAGAGCTCGAGATGTTACCTTATTCGCGAAACCCTCGTTACTGTTATCGAACCTTATCATATCTGATAGTCTGTGGTAGACAACTCAACTTGGAGCAAAGCTGGTACCATTGGGTTCCTCTTTTCAAACCCATCTTTTCCTTACCAATCTTGGAGCCAGTGGTTGGCCGGAAGCGAGAGCACGACGATAGTCAAAGCTTACGACTTTTCAAGATTTTCGGCAAGTTTTTATTCGGTTCAGGTAGTGAATTAGGGTAAGTGCTAGTCTTTGTTTTCAGATTCGTTTTGAACCATTAATCACATTTGTGGAGTAGGTTTGAGCTGGGTTGAGTTGGTAGCTTCCAGCTCTATTTCAGTTGTAGTTTTCTTGAGTTGATTTCGTGTAGTTTGAGCAGATTGTAGGTTGGTGGCTGGTTTGAACGCTTCCGACAAGATTTCTCCACAAGAGTTGGGGAAGCAGAAGACGGTTGGCCAGAGCTGATTGTTTCTGTGCGCTAGCTGTTCTCGTGTTGGTGTTCTGTTATTTCCACGATCTGTTGTGAGGTATTGTTAGTCAGGAGTTGAGGTACTGATTGGAACTGGTCTTTACAGCTTTCGTAGAGTATGAGTATGTGCTATGTGCTAGTTACGTGCTATGTGATTTAAATCTATGTTGTTACTTGTGTTGCATGATTGAGCATATCATGACATTGATCACACACATATATCATATTGTGCCTTGATGATCCCTTGTTAGTTGGTGCATTGATATTGATTTGAGATGCTTCCTCGTGGAGTGGTTGTGATGTTCATACTCACGAGGGATAGTACTGAGGATGCACCGGGTAGCTCCCGCTCCCTCATTTTGTTGTGGCCTGGGTAGGTGGTCGCGGGTGGTCATAGTGCACCTTCGCTTGTCGTCGCGGTCGAGCGGGTAGCTCCCATCACCATTGACGATGAGCCACATCTATTTCTGTTGAGACCGTCTGGGTAGCTCCCAAAATCCCGATGATATTGCCACATGTTGCTGTTGTGCTTTTCGCTTGGCCTCCAGTTTGATATCCAATACTTCTTGTTACCAGACATGCATTTGCATAGCATGTTGTATATATCATACATACTTCGTTTGCTGTTTTACTTTGTTTTGTGTACTGGGGTTTGAACCCTTGTCCCTCCGGGGATGTTTGGTTGTGTTGTTTGCCATTAGGTACTTCAGCTGAACCAGGTGGTGCGTCAGCTAATGGAGCTCCGAGGGCTTCATCGACCAGTTATATGTATAAATAATGTCGTCAAGTCATTTATCGGGGGATGCCCCGTGTAGTTGTTACATTATTGATCCGATGTTTGTGTCATGATGATATACATGTATTGTTGGGAGTTTATACGTTGTGTTATGTGTTTGTAATAAAGCCTTTAGTTTGAATTTCGCATATTTTAAGTTGTATTTTCTGTTGAGACCAAAAAGAAAAATTTGAACCCGCTTTTAAGCTTCCGTATCAGTTGTTAATTGTATGCTTAATTTTGAATTGTGAAAATCGAGTCTGACAAATAATATGTATTATCACTAAATATAGTGACGATATTCTAACACCGTAACTAGACTAGCGACAGAAATAAACTTGCTGTCTTCGCTACTTGTATTGGCGATGATTTTACGTTTTCCTTCGCTTAATTTAGAGACGGCTATGTTGCTAGTTAAGAAGATTAAATTTTTTTATTATTTACGACTAGAGAAGGAAATATAACTTCCGTCGCTAAGTTTGCGCCGGATTTTTTGAATCCATCACTAAATCCGCGTCTAAATCCATGTTTGTTTAGTGGTTTGTAGGTGGATTGACTATTTAACTGTCAAACTTTAATTCATCTTAGTCCTTGGATTTACAAAATAAGTTTAGCAATAAATAACCAACCATGACAAAATCCTCAAATCATCCGTTATCCATATGGTCACTCGTTCAAATTACACGAGTTTTTAGAAGAAATTAGCAAAAACGAATTTTAAGTTAAATAATATTTTCTTACAAAAAGCGTATAAATCTTGTTTTTATGAGTTAACTTTGTTATGCACGTTCTTATAAATGAATGGATGTATGTAAATGATTTCTTTCATCAATCACCTCTCCTTTCTTTACAAATAGCTTCTTTTTACGATCAAAGACACAATAAACTTTGAACGACAGAATCAAGACTTCCCAGCCAGGGCTTATTCTTTGTGAACGCACTAAAATGAACTAGTTCCTTTAACGTTTCAAAAATACAATTTTGATGTAGCCAAATTTTGCCCAGCCGAAAAGCCACCACCACGTCGGGAGAGCTCGGGAACGTCGGGCGAGAGGTCGGTCGTCGGCACTGGAAGGCGAAAAGTGTTTCTACTTGACGCCTGCAACCACAAAAATAGGTCAGAGGGCGCCGGAAGTGTATCCGACGAAGCCCCTCAGATGCCTAAGTCGGGCAGTGCGCGAGAGAAAGGGGGAAAAATATATGCTGTGAGAGCAAAAGTGAGGACATGAATGAATGTTTTGTAATGCGAGGCGTACCTGATATTTATAGAGGGGCTAGGCGGTGGAGATGAGCATATCTCGACGGAGATCTCGGGCGGGCGATATATTCTCCATGATCTTCGGGGAGATCTTCCACGATCCTCGACGATTTTGTTGGCCCAATAAGGAAATTCATATCGTCCATGGATCCTTCAAATAAGGAAAGTGTATCCGCCTGCATAAGGAAAGTCATGTGCAATATGGAATCTTCCTCACATCGGGACATGGTCCTCGGGATACATTCCCGAGGTAGTAGTGAGTCCTCGGGCGACCCCTGAGCTACTGGCGTGTGTCGGGGTCTTCGGGTAAGCTGCCCGATTCTCGGGTCCCGAGGTGGTTACAGGGGGCATCAGGAGTATCCCCCGTCGCGAGTCCTAGACGAAGAATTGAAGTATAGGACTGTATAGTAGTGGTCAGGACCCGAGACGTAAACTTGTGCTTTCTGGAGAAAACCGCAGCCGTTAGTCGGGACAATAGACACCCAGGTAGTGATAATAGACTTCATAGCAGCGATAGTAGCCCTCCGAGCAGGGCGTGAGCCGGGCAGATAAGAGATTAACATATCCTCGAGCGGGGCGAGATAAATTTCCGAGAGGATAGATATAATTGATTCCTCAGCAGGATAATATTCCGAGCTGATCGAGATGATACAATCAATAAGTAGAGAAAAATTTTCCGAGCAGGTCGGGGGCAGAGCGGGGTAATGGATATTCCCGAGCAGGGAAATATAATAGATTCTGAGCAAAGATAATGGACTCCCAAACGTGACGTGATAAGTTCCCGAGCAGAGCGATAGCATTCCCGAGCAGGTCGAGAATGGATTCAAGAGTAGATAAAGATCAACACATCCCGGAGCAGGTCGTGGCCGTAAACTCCCAAATAACATGTTCTCGAACAGGTCGGGATAATAGATTCCGCAATAAATGTAGATAACATATTCCCGGGTAAAGTAGGTAACATACTCCGAGTAGACGGAGATGACAGACTTTCGATCTGGTTGTACCTATAGACTGCAGCGCTAGTTGGAATAGCGGATTTCCGAGCAGGACAAGATAAGATTCCCAATCAAAGCGGGGTAATAAGCTTCCCAGCAAGATGTAGAAAGGTCCCGAGTAGAGCGGGATACAACATATTCCTTAGCAGGATGATAGGTTCCCGAGCAGGTCGTCCTTAAATATGCCAACGAAGGTTGGACTTAGGGTGCCGAGTTGGTCGGACTTGTGTATGTACGTAGAAGAGCTACACGAGAAGGTGCCAGTGCGGAACTAGGCTTAAGTGTCGCCATGATGGTTGGGGTAGCATATTCCCGAATAGGTCAATATCGGAGCATATAATAGATTCTTTGAATGTAGCAGAGGGTAGACACTCGAGCCGAGCAAGGTAACATACTCCTATCATATCCGGATAAGATTCCGATCGCCGAGCAGGTTGGAACAACAATTTTCTGAGCATAGTATATGATAGTTTCCCGAGCTGAGCTGGTCGGACTTATGTATTTGCGTAGAAGAGCTACGCGATAAGTGGCCAGTGCGGAACTGGGCTTTGAGCGCTCAGGTGGGGTGGCCACCCGAGGAGGTGCCAGTGCGGAATTGGGCTTAAGTGCCGAGCTGGTCGGGCTTATGTATTTGCGTAGAAGAGCTACGCGGTAAGTGGCCAGTGCGGAACTGGGCTTTGAGCGCTCAGGTGGGGTTGCCACCCGAGGAGGTGCCAGTGCGGAACTGGGCATAAGTGCCGAGCTGGTCGGGCTTATGTATTTGCGTAGAAGAGCTACGCGATAAGTGGCCAGTGCGGAACTGGGCTACGAGTGCTGAGCAGGTCGGGCTTAGCTTACGAGTGCCGAGCAGGTCGGGCTTAGCGGCCAGTGCGGAACTGGGCTTACGAGTGATGTAATAAATTTCCGAGCGAATAGCATATTCCCGAGTAGGTCGAGATAATAAATTCCAGAGATAATAAACTCCCGAACAGGATAATAGACACCCAGGTAGGGGTAATAGACTCCCGGAAAGGGCGATATAGCAGACTCCCGAATAGGACATGAGAAGAGCAGATAAAAGATTCCAGAGCAGGGTAAGATAATAAAGTCCTGAGCCGAGCCAGATTAATACTTTTCCCAGCGGGGTAAGGTAATAGATTCCCGAGCAGGATATAACAAATTCCCCAACCAAGTACAATATGTTCCCGAGCAAAGCGGGCTAAGTTTCCGAGCATGGCGTGATATATTCCCGAGCAGAGCGGGATAAAGGATTCCAGAGTAAATAAAGATTGACGTATCCCCGAGTAGGTCGAGGAAATAGATTCCAGAGCGGAGTAAGATAACGGGTTCCTGAATAGAGCCGATAACATTTCCGAGCGTGATGCAATAAATTCCCGGGTAGAGCGGGGTAATAAATTCCGAGCCGGATGCAATATCTCAAGTAGATCCATCTGTGCTCTAAAATGGAAACAACGATCTCTCTAGTAAGATCATATTTTCCATATCCAATTTATAACTTCCAAGATTGAACTCACATGAAATAAAGGCCCAATATTAGAAAGAGTATGGTAAAGGAGAAAATTCAAAATATACTTTACATCACGTGATATTATTCACAACATAACAAGGTTCACATAGGTGCATAAATTGAAGTTCATGTACCTCCCAGCCATAAACTCGAATGTCCTTGGGGTGCTTCTCCTTGCCAACCCGTGATGATCGAGGTCATGTTTTTTTTACAATTTGAGTGTCTTCACCATAACCTTCATGGGCTCGTCCCCATCTAGGATCCCTACACACAGCAACACAGGGAGCAAAAGTATAGTTGAGCCCACTTGCCCTTACTTCAATTGCGGTCGCAGCTCCAATTCTTCGAGCCAAATCAGCATCTCTGGTGGCTCCAAGACCTATATTGTGAGGAAAACGGTTGCACCATACACATTGTCATTACCATGAACAGCATCAGTCCCATACAGCAAAGGAATCCCAAGCCGAGATTCCAGTGCCAACTTCTGGAAATTATTTGCCATGTCCACAAATCATAGTATTCCATGTAACTCCTATGTAGGATAACTGAGTGGATGCGAAATAAACTTGATTCAAACCATGGTATTGTGCAACAATTTCCTGAAGCTTCAGCTCTTCAGCAATAACAACTTCAAAACATTGGTCCCATCTCCCGAACACAATCGGGATCAACTTAGAGCAATTACACAAATTGATAACAATAAAATATTGAGATATATAATTAATATATATTAGGGAAGAAAGAGACCGTCCAGATACCAACTTTGACCAATTAGAAGATGATTGAGCAGTATGGTGTAGCGTGGCACGGTGTCAAGAAGAGTATATTTTCCACTTTGTTCTCAGTAGCCTCCGTTGAGAGATAGCTCATTACATCCTCGGTTCCTCTCCGGTGAACCATACTCATATATATTGCCATTGGGATATTAGTAAAGAGCAAGAAAAAGGCCACCATTTGCAGCTTAACATACGAGCCTAGCTTCACTAATGAGTACCCAGAGAACATCAATGCTAAAGGAAGCACAGGAAGAACAAACCTGATATTTGGATTCTGAATTCTTTGTGACCAATGAGGCTATATGTTCCTAAAACCCATGCAACCAGTCCACCAAGCTTCCATTGTTTGGACATGATAAAACCAGCGAAGGGGAATGGTAGATATGTAAATATCATGACAGTAAATCCTTGAGAAAAGTACCAGTGCCATGGATGTGTTCCATAATTGTCTCCACCAGAAGAAAGGAAATTGAACTTTACAGAGTTAAGAGGTACAATTACCCATGAACCATAAATTACACGATCCAGTAATGTAGTGAGACTGAGTACCAGTCCCCCAATTGGAACAACATTGAGAAGGACAAATTTTAGCTTATCACGAGCAAACAACTCCAGAGTACCAATATAAATCCATATGATAGCACTTGTCGGTCGAATATAACCCAATCAAAAGAACAATCAACAGTCGTAATCCAACCAACATACACAATAGATGCCAGACTGTATTGTCCAGTTTCATATACCTCATTTAACATGGAATAATCATACCAGCAATCATATCCTCCATTATTCAAATTTCAAATTGTTTCCATTTTTTAGTCATCGTATGTTCAGAGACCTAAGATTATAATTCACTGTTGTACAAGCTGCCATATCTGACCAAGATTTCATTTTTCTCATTTCTTCTGTGTCAATCCACGAGGTATTCCTCAAAACTAAAAAAGAAGATCATATAACCCTATATTGGATCAAGTTAGATGTTACAAATAAACTCTACCTGAGAACCAGATGGTGGCGGGTTATTTGCCATGCCCGCAGCAAGAACAGAAAATGGCCCACGCAACCGGCGATGTACAAGAAAAAGGAATCGCCGTAAAGATTGTTAAACTTTCAAGAAAATAGGGTCTTACTGTAGATTTATCATAAACCCTCGAGGGTTGATGTCGCTGCTCGTTGGCAGTAACATGATACTGGCATTTCCTTAGCAGAGTATCCAGCAACTTGAGGCACATTGGGTCATCATCCACAGCAAGAACACGCAGCCCCACTGGAAACTTATCATGATCTTTATTCTCACTCTTAGTTTCCTCCACAGTCATTGTTTAACCCACAATTCCAGACAGCAGAAAACGAGTTTAATAGGGATCGGAGGATAAAAATGGGGCCTTTAGCGCCAAAGTCACTTTCCCGAACAAATAAGTCGAAACAGATGCGTTGTAAATTTTTCCGGATTGTATATCTGCTCCTCACCCTGCCCCAGGACCTAAACAGAAGACGAGACTGGGCAGCTAGAGTTTAGCGACGTCATTTCCGACGATTAAGGCGGCGGAAGAGAGGGAAGGGCATCAATCTTCCGGCGACCTGGACAGATTCGATTGGGATCTAAAAGAAAAGGGATCTAGAGATCCTTTTCAGATTGTGGAAGAAACGAACCAATTTCCCTGATGGGTAACCGTGAAGGACTGTTTCTCGACCCTATCCGTCAAAATGAAGGCATCGATTCGTGGCTTGTTTCTCCCGTTACTCCGAAGTCTACTCCTTCCTCGGGTGGCATTGTCTTCCTCTTCGATTTTCCACATACGGCGTCAATTGATGTAGTCAAATTTTGTCCAGTCGAAGAGCCACCACCACGTCGAGAGAGCTCGAGAACGTCGGGCGAGAGGTCGGTCGTCGGGCACTGGAAGGCGGAAAGTGTTTCTACTTGACGCCTGCAACCACAAAAATAGGTCAGAGGGTGTCGAAAGTGTATCCGACGAAACCCCTCTGATGCCAAGTCAGGCAGTGCGCGAGAGAAAGGGGGAAAAATATATGCTGTGAGAGCAAAAGTGACATGAATGAATGTTTTGTAATGCGAGGCGTACCTGGTTTTATAGAGGGGCTAGACGGTGGAGATGAGCATATCTCGACGGAGATCTCGGGCGGGCGATATATTCTCCATGATCTTCGGAGATATCTTCCGCGATCCTCGGCGATTTTGTTGGCCCAATAAGGAAATTCGTATCGTCCATGGATCCTTCAAATAAGGAAAGCGTATCCGCTTGCATAAGGAAAGACATGTGCAATATGGAATCTTCCTCACATCGGGACATGGTCCTCGGGATACATTTCCGAGGTAGTAGTGAGTCCTCGGGCGACCCCCGAGGGGCGTGTGTCGGGGTCTTCGGGTAAGCTGCCCGGTTCTCGGGTCCCGAGATGGTTACAGGGGACATCAAATTTTATACTCACATTTGACAAAGAACGAATTATATTTGACTGTTTTACCACGTAGGTCGACAAATTTTAAAATCTATATTCTGTATCAATAAGAAGACTCCACTAGACTAAAAAAATCAATTTTTTGGATAGAATGTGAGCTTCCCGAAAGTTTGTGGACTTGGCCATTTCTTGGCCAAATGCTTACGTTTCTTTTATGCCCACGTATCATAACTTAATTGTATTGTACATTACATGTTACTCGATAGATCTGGCCGATTTTGGGTCTGATTCGCCGGTTTAGGATCGGAAAAACCTGGAATCGGAACCAGAAGTGTGAGAATCGGCTCTGGTCCGGGTCTAAGAACCGACGGTTCCGGGCCGGTTCAGGTCCTGAACCGTTTTTTTTTTTTTAAAATATTTCTAAACTATTTTTAAAAAAGAACTTTTTTAAAAAAATTACTTTCGTTTTTTTTAAAACGTAATTTTATAATTAAATTTCAATGTCTTGAATTTGGAATTTCAAATTAAAATTTGAAGTTGAATTTTGAATAGAATTAGAATTTTATATTTTGTCAATTAATTTGAATTTTGATTTGAATTTTATTTTGAATTTTAATTTGAATATTAATTTAGAATTTTAACTTGAATTTTGAATTCGAATCTTAATTTGTGTTGGAATTCGAATTTGAAATTAAAAGAATAACGATTAGGATTTGAGTTTGAAAATTTGAAATGTAAATAATTTTAAAAAATAAATATAATTGAATAACAATACAAAAGAAGTTAAAATTATAATACAAAGTAAAGACGAATTAAATGGGAAAATTCATCTAATAACTTGTGGTTCCTCAAGTTGTTGTTCCAGAAGTGCCTCGGTGTCTTCGTCGTCGTTTGTCTCGTTTTGGCTTGTTCTTGAGGCAGCTCTCGACCAATCGTTAAGAAGGCATTGTGCTTCCAAATTTTCCGATCTAATAGTAGATCTCATCTCGTCCAACGTGTTGCCTCTCATGCTAAACGCTTGTTCCACTGCAACTGTGTAAACAAGACATGCAAGAATTTCTTTTGTCATTAAAGACAAAATGAGATATACTTGCGTCTTTTGACACCACCATCTCAGTATGTCGAACGTCTCCTCGTCTGCATCACTAAATCAAACGTAGTGATTAAATAATTCTCAAGTTCCAGATTGGAACTTGAGGATCCTCGTGGACGTTTTGTCCTCTCACGAACTAACATTTGAGCCTTGGATAGTCGTGATGTGGTGCTACTATAGGTGTTGATTTGTTGTGCTTGTGTACCAACTTATAAACCATATTTCTCATTATATTTATTATAAATTTCAGTTAAACTATTTTTAACACTAAAGAAAATGACTATTTTTAACATTAAACAAAATCATGGAAGAAGAATGACATGCATCAGTAATTGAATTCAATGAATCATAGTATAATATAAGCAATTCCCCTAAGCCATCTAATTTAAGTCTAGGATCTAACACTATAGCACATAAAAAATATCAAGAATATTAAAAAAATATTTTTTCCACTTTGTTTTCATACTAAGAATGCATTCAACTAATGTATGATCGTTAGAAGTTAAATGTTCGTTAAAAGTGCATGCAACATTATAATGATGTGTTAAAACTAAATAACATGTAGGATAATATACAACAGAAAGTTGATCAGTAAAAACTTTTAAAATTTCAAAATGCCAAAATTATATTCGTTTGAAAATATAATTAGTTTATCTTTTTTAAACAAAACATCAAAAGTATATTTGCTTACACATAACTTGCCTATTTATGTTATTCTTGTTATAATGATACATTAATATTAATAGCTAAATCGAGTTGTATGCTTCCTTACATTACATTAGTACACATATATATGCTACATGTGCATCAATATAAACATTATATATTATTAAAATTTTTATTTTAAATTTAATAATATTTATTTTTGTATGTAAATTGTTGAGATAATGGATATGGCGTAACATATCGAAAAAATGACATGAAAAGTTTTTAAGTAAGTTATTAATATTGCACTTTAATTGTTAAATATTTGAAAAAATGATAAGGGTGAATGTAAATATCAATTAAAATAATCAATATAGTTATGTTAGGGTGTTTAGGTATTTTAAAATAGTACAAATTAATCAAATGCTCTCAATTTAATGGTAAATGAAACTTTTATAGTTTACAAAAAATTATTAGTGTATGATTATGACAGAATATATTGAGAAATGACATGAGAAGTTTTTGAATAAGTTATATTATTTCACTTTACTTGTTTAATATTTGAAAGAATGATAAGATAAATACAAATATTAATTAAAATAATCAATATAGTTATATTAAGGTATTTAGGTTTTTTAAGATAGTATAAATTAAACAAATTTTAACAATTTTATTATAAATGAAATATTTATATATTTTAAAAAGTATTAGTTTGCATAGAAAGAAGGGCGCAATGCAGTGGTTAGTACTCCAGTTTTGAAATTTTGAAATTTCTGGCCAGGGAATTTCTGGCTAGGGTTCAATTCTAAAGCACATAATATTTTTCAAAAACCTAAGATCCATCGGTGCGGAACCAGCGAGTCGATGGATTCTGGATATCACAAACCGTAACCGGCCCTTATCTCAACGGTTTCAGGTCGGTTTCGGGTAAAAATTCATTGACCCAGTTAACCAACCCGTTGAATCCGGTTCGATTTCGGGTTGAACGGACCGTGGGCAGGTCTACTACTCGAGGATATATCTGTCATTCAGTACGGAACCTAATCTATATAGGCAGATTATCAGCATGGCATTTACAGTTTAGCCGTTTAGAAGATGACACTGTTCTCTTCTCCTTCCTCTAAAATTTCTCTCCTTTCACCCTCTCAGATTTCGAATTCCTCGAAATTTAGCTTCCCTGTTCCCTTACGAACTCTTCAATATTCCTCTTCAAACCCATTTTCAAATCATGTGCACGCGCAAGATTCATCATCATCATTATCGCCAATTCTTCAAGATAAGCCACAAAAATCGTTACAAGACAGTGAAATGGAAGATGGAGATGATTTCGAAGCTGAGATCATGAATGCCAAGAAGTCCCTAGAGGAGTTGCTTGTTGTTCGTAAGCCGGTTATGGAGTTTTCTGATGACGAAGAAGAAGGGAAGTTCGCGGTAGATGGAGGAAGTTCTGTTAAGCTGGAGAAGCTTAGAACTTCTTTGGCTATTGATGCGGGGCTTTCGAGATTTGCGAAGAAGATGCCGATCTTTGAGCCGGAGAGGGTTGCGTCGAGTTCTGAGAGACCCCTTTCGGTGAATTTGGATTTGGCTTTGTACAGAACAAAGATTTTGCTGCGGAATCATCAGTATGAAGAAGCAGAGGAGATTCTCCAAAAGGTACTTTTTGTTTGAGTTGGGCTCTATCAAACGTTGGATTGGATCATGTTATTTACTGGATTTTTGGTGTCTCTCATTTCTTTAAGTAATCTTCTGTAATTATGAATTGTCTTCAAGTGTATAAATTACTGGCCAGAAGATGGGAGGCCTTACGTTGCGTTAGGGAAGGCTTTGAGTAAGCAATCAAGAATGAATGAAGCAAGAGCTGTGTATGAAAAGGGATGTCAAGCTACACAGGGGGAAAATTCTTACATTTGGCAGGTTGGTTTTGAGTCTAGTATATCTTGGAGAAATCAGCATGTAAATGAGTTGAAAAATATATTCCATGTTTCTGTTTTCACCAGTGTTGGGCTGTTCTGGAAAATAAGATGGGTAATACTAGGAGGGCTCGGGAGTTGTTTGATGCTGCAACAGTTGCTGATAAGAGGCACATTGCAGCCTGGCATGGATGGGCTGTGTTGGAGATGCAACAAGGTAATATTAAAAAAGCGAGAAATCTTCTGGGCAAGGGTCTCAAGTTTTGTGGTGGGAATGAGTATGTATACCAGACACTTGCACTGCTTGAAGTTAGAGCAAAGAGATACGAACAAGCTCAGTATTTATTCAGGCAAGCAACCAAATGCAATCCAAAAAGCTGTGCTAGTTGGCTTGTAAGTTGTGGAGGAAATTTTACTGCCATTTGAAACTGCTGGTGATGGGAATGGAACTAATGATTGAGTTTTGCTTATTTTGAAGGCATGGGCTCAGCTTGAGGCACAACAGGAGAACAACCCTGCTGCTAGAAGGCTTTTTGAGGTCTGTTTCTTCCAGATCTTGATTAAGGATTGCTCTGAGGTTGTTTCTTTGTGCATCTGACCTTCACTTGGGTTTTTGGGTGCAGAAAGCTGTGCAGGCTAGTCCAAAGAATAGGTTTGCTTGGCATGTATGGGGAGTATTCGAAGCTAATCTAGGCAATGTTGATTTAGCGAGGAAACTTCTGAAAGTAGGGCATGCGGTGAATCCTAGAGATCCAGTTCTCTTGCAGTCACTCGCATTGTTGGAATACCGATACTCGACAGCAAATTTGGCACGAGTGCTCTTTAGAAGAGCGTCTGAATTGGATCCGAGGCATCAACCAGTGTGGATTGTGAGTACTTATGAAATGTCTCACACTCTAGTTTCTTGTGTACTCGAGAATCTTGGCCTAAACATGAGATGATTAATAATATTCCCACTGGTTTCTAGGCTTGGGGTTGGATGGAGTGGAAGGAAGGAAACTTAGGCAAAGCTAGGGAGTTATACCAAAAGGCACTCTCGATTGGTTCTAATAGTGAAAGCGCTGCACGATGCTTGCAGGTGCGTGAGCGGATTAAAGTTTTTTGGCTATTATTGCTTCTTGTTTCTTTTTCAAGTACAACATCTCCAGTACATTTGTAGGCTTGGGGTGTTTTGGAACAAAGGGTAGGCAATCTATCAGCAGCTCGAAGACTATTTCGATCTTCACTGAACATAAACTCTCAAAGCTACGTAACATGGATGACTTGGGCGTCTCTGGAAGAAGATCAAGGAAATGCCATACGTGCTGAAGAAATTCGCAACCTTTACTTCCAACAGGTATTCTGCTGATACTTGTACTGATTTGGAGTTTCGACTTTCTGTTGATTTCGTGCTTAGACCCGGTTGTTGGTTTAATACAGCGCACAGAAGTTGTTGATGATGCATCATGGATCATGGGATTCTTGGACGTTATCGATCCTGCTATCGACAGTATAAAGAGACTCTTGAATTTTGAGAAAGCTGATGAATATTCAGGAAACAATCAAGATGACAGATCTATCAGAGGTTTTTCCACTGATGATATGGAGAGCGCAAGTGGTTTTAATTTGGATAGGTTTATTAGAGATAAACTATTGTTGGACCCTTCAAAACTGGGAGGTCAGTTTTGAGACATCTCGAATAGCTCCTGCAAAAGGTAGTAAAACTTGGACTAAGATTCGTCGATCAGAAACAAGGAACCCCGCAACATCACCAAATCAAACAAATTCATCACACGTTTTACTGTCAGTTCTGTAGTAACATATAATACAAAACAAGGTATTGTTCATGTTTTGACTATGGAAAGCTGCATGGACATTGTTTTCAACCAAGAAAAGACAGAAGAACACATAAATGTATACCAATGTGTTAAAAAGAGGCAAATGTAGTTAGAACAATGTCTTGTTAGCATTCCTGTTTAGCCCGTTATTAGCGGTTTGGTTGCTAGGTGATAGGCTTAAGATAAACTCCAACTGATTTACTTATTCAGTTATTTTCTTTATCCGGTATCATCATTAAACGGTGAATTATTAATAGTATCCAAAAAACAATTGCATTAAGAAAATTATTTTATCTGGATGACATATTATCTAGAAGAACATTCGATAAGTAAATATCATTATCTTTACTTTATCCTAGCGATCTTATCCCAAATATTATTTTATCTGGAAAAACTTTTTTACTTGGTAAACAAATGTTATAATTATTTCTATCTTTGTTCCCATTAAATGAATTAAACTTCTTTAGTTTTTGTATGACTTATATATATACCGATGAAAAGAAGGGAAAAAGGAGATACAAGTGATAGACTAATACAGTTCATCCCTTGTGACAAAATACGTGAAGATTACACCAAAGTCTCCCATATCGAACCGTTTTCTGGTGAAAAATTTAAATGGTGGCGGGCAGGCCAAGGTTCGACTTGTGCTTGAAATTGAAAATGTGTCCTTTGTTCTAAATACTGAAAAGCCAATGGACAAGAACAATGCAACATACAAAACCGACTTGGAAAACTTGGAAAATACTAATAGATATTGCAAACAGTCATTCTTAATGTCTTACCCAAGGAGTTATTTTGGCTGATCTGGGTCGAGAAGCATGCTAGAATTACGCCATTAGAAAATTCCTCAATTTTCAATGATAGAAGATACAGAAGTATTGTAGAGGCCAAAAATTTAGAAAAATACTAATAGATATTGCAAACAATCATTCTTAATGTCTTACCCATTGAGTTATTTTTGCTTATTCTATGTCAAGAAGCATGATAGAATTTTGCCATTGGAAAATTCCTCAATTTTCAATGATAGAATGATGGATCTGGATAACAGATCCGGATCTGAGTTTTGAATTATACAAAACCTGTTATTGTGTTTCTAACATTTCTACGTAGTGTACAGATGTAAACAGTAGAAATCTGACGAAGGAACGACGAAGAGATGTATTTCAGCTGTTGGAGTAGTTGAACAGAAGAAAAATCTGGAATAAGATGTTACAAAGATGATTCACCTGTTGCAATCAGAAGTGATGAAGAACATTCAGAAGCTGTCATAAGACGTTGATAAAAGAAGATGATATCAGATGTGAGCGAACATTTGTACAGAAGATGTGAGCTGTCATAAGACGTTGATAAAAGAAGATGATATCAGATGTGAGCGTAACATTTGTACAGAAGATGTGAGCGAACAGCTGAAGCAAATATGAGTGAGCAGCTGTAAGCAGAAGACATTGAATCAGCTGTTGCGATAGAAGTCATCAGATTTGTTTACGTGGAAGTCCAGCTGTACTTGCTGTTAGTTGCGTCGCGTGCAGTAGAAGTCTGAAGATGCAAGCAGAAGATGGAATCAGACGTCGATGCAAAGAGGAATCTGAATCAGATGTGGAGCAGCTGATTCAAATGTTGGATTAAAGATATTCAGATGTTTTCCAGACGATGAATCAGCTGATGAAGATAAATCAGACGTAGAGCGACCAGCTGATGTATCAGCTGACAACAGACATCAGATGTTGATACGAGAAGTTCGATCAGATGTTGCCAAGAGAAGCAGCTGATCAAATGTGGAATAGAAGCTGTTAGAACTATAACAGAAGCTGTTGGTACAACGAAGAGAAAACATATCAGCTGTTGTTCAAAGGGAAGAAGAAGCGAATAGCTGATGAACAATACTACGAAGAAAACCAACAGCTGAGTGAACAGCTGTTGAGCGAAGTGTTAAGCGAACAGCTGTTGAACTCAGCAGTCGACGAAGAAAAGACAACAGCTGAGCGAACAGCTGTTGAACAATTTGTTGGAGTACATTCAGTGTTGGGACGCAATCAACATTCAAAATGGAAAGAATCAATGGCTGAAATTGAGTCGTGCAAATGCCTTAATTTAAGGGGACAAGATTAGTACTATTCTGGGAAATAGTACAATATACAGAGGATGATTGCACCAATTTGGGAAGAAGACAAATTAGCCTTGACAAGCGCAGAAGATAATTGATTCTACTGTCTAACGGCCATAGTTGGAGAGAAGCTACATATACAAGATGATTTGAAGGAATCGATGATGCTGATGTAAAAAGACAAAAACAGAGAAATTACAGAGGGAAGAAAATTAGAGAGACGAAGTAGTCGACCACCATGAGAGAGGAGCTTATTGCCTAGTGTCGACTGCTGAGTCTCAATCAGCTTTTGTAGAAGCATTTTCCCAGTGTGTGAGATTTATTCTTTAGAGAGTTGAGCGTTCACTGTAAAATCTCACACACACAGATTCACTCGCATATTTTGATAGATGTGCGAAATTGCTTAGCGAGTGAATCACAAACAATGCAAAAATCAGATCCCATCCAAGCACGAAGACGTTAAACTCTGTGTCTGTAGCCTTTCTCACATAGGCGTAAAACAAGTGATTGACACAGCCGATGGCTGGTGTAGAGTCTAGGAGTTCACCTGGAGCGAGTCTCGGTGATTGGGTCTGCGGATCAAATTCTTCTAGTGGAATCTTCCAAGGCGGAAGAAGGGGAGACGTAGGATATTTATATCCCAACTTCCATAAACAAACATTGAGTAATATCATTATGTTTTCCACCATTCCCCACTTGCATTTATATAGCACGCATAACACATTTGATGGCATACACACACGCACAAATCTTTGGCACAAACAGATGTCACGCATTGGAAATCAGATTTCACAAGCTCTGTTGCGTTTACTTTTGTTTAGCAGAAATCTGATTTCATGGAGTTTTAAATTTAGGATTCAGTTCTGATGTTTTCCGCATGTTTTTATTACATACCAGATCTGTCTCCGGTGCTCTATTTTAATGTTCAAGAACCCGAGGTATTGCACCTCTTTTTAGCAGCGCAAAATTTTTTATTCAACAGTAGCAGCGCTCACTCTATTTTAAAATAGGATCAGATCTCGCCCCTCCCTTATGTTATGTTGTTATATTATTAAGATCTGATCCTTCGTAGAGTTTTTGACATATTAATTGACGCACAGTGCTCAAATAGAAAGGGAAGAAAAACAGAGAGACGAAGTAGTCGACCACCATTAGAGAGGAGCTTATTTCTAGTGTCGAGTGCTGAGTCAAAATCAACTTTTGTAGAGCAACTTCTCAAGTGTGTGAGATTTCCTTATTTCGAGAGTTGAGCGTTCACTGTAAAAATCTCACGCACAGAGATTCACTCACACATTCATGAGAGATGTACAAAATTGTATAGTGAGTGAATCAAAACCAAAATGCAAAACCAGATCCCGTCCAAGCACGAAGACGTAAACTCTGTGTCGTAGCCTTTCTCACAGAGGCGTAAAAGAAGTGATTGACACAACCGAGGGCTGGTGTAGAGTCTAGGAGTTCTCGCAGCTGCTGGCTGTTGGATCGGGTCTGTACACGAGATGTAAGGTCAAATCTTCTAGTGGAATCTTACGAGGCAGAAGAAGGGAAGACGTAGGATATTGATATCCGAACTTCCATAAACAAACATTGAGTAATCTCTTTACGATTTACAGTTCCGCATACACAATTTATTTAGCACGCATACATAACAGAAGGCACACTTGCACATAGCAAACAGATTTCACACTCTGTTAGTCACGCATCATACATATATTTAACAGTAATCTGTTTGCGTTAGTTTTAAAATTTAGGATTCAGTTCTGGTGTTTTCCGCATGATTATATTTCATACCAGATCTGTCTCCGGTGCTCTATTTTATATGTTCAAGAACTAGGGGTATTGCACCTCTCATTGCAGCGCTTTTATATTTAACAGTATCAGCGTTTGCATAATTTTACATAGGATCATATCTCATGCCCCTCCGTAGCGTTGTTTAGTTTATTGTTGCATCGAGAGATCTGATCCTTAGATCCTAACAAGTGGTATCAGTGCAGGTTGTTTTGAACGAGCATTTATTTTAAAACACATGTGATATTTGTTTTAAAATGTGTTAAATGTTTTTGAGAATCTTATCTTATGAAGAAAAGGGTGAAAAATGATTTCTGGACAACATTTTTCTTTTGTCGAGCTGACACGAAATGCGCGAGTTCCGTGTGGATGCCAAGATCCTATTTTGGTTGGGTTGATTTCAGCTCATGGGACGAAATAGGAGAAATGAAAGAAAATCTGAGGGTTCAGCTGTCGCCTTTTATCTAGATCTTCATATTTAAGTGACTCAGTAGCACGTGTTCTTCTTTGAAACAAAGTTTATTCAAGTGCTCTGGGTATGCGGAAAATCGTATCTATGCTACAAATGATTTTAAAATTTTAAAATGTTTTCAAGCTGAATGTATAAAGATAGGGAGAGTAATGATCTTCGAATTACAGAGTATTTTTCGAAAGTAAATGCGGCAATATTTCTTCTGACGAGCTGACACAGATCTCACAAATCTGTGTGTATGCCAAGATTTTATGCGGTTATGGGGCCACGTCTGGAATGAAATGGAAGAAAATCTGCTATTCATTTATTATTAATCTTTCTGCATATATAAGCTAAAGCAGAAGCACACTATCAGCTCTTTCAAAATCATATCATTCATGCTATTACGGTTTTTCCCAATTTTGTTTTTCAAAATCTGTAAAATTCCTGCTGTCACGTTGTTTTTGTTGTGGCAGTGTAGGGAGAGTTTTATTTAAAATTTTTGGGGAAAACCAGTTTTCGATTCCTTTTTGATTCCCACAAAAAGGGAGAGAATTGTTAGATTATGCATCTGTTATTTGAGGTTTTCTGTAAATCAAAAAGGGAGAGATTGATGGATCTGGATAACAAATCCAGATCTGAGTTTTGAATTACACAAAACCTGTTATTGTGTTTCTAACATTTCTACGTAGTGTACAGATGTAAACAGTAGAAATCTGACGAAGGAACGACGAAGAGATGTATTTTAGTTGTTGGAGTAGTTGAACAGAAGAAAAATCTGGAATAAGATGTTACAAAGATGATTCAGCTGTTGCAATCAGAAGTGATGAAGAACATTCAGAAGCTGTCATCAGACGTTGATAAAAGAAGATGATATCAGATGTGAGCGAACATTTGTACAGAATATGTGAGCGAACAGCTGAAGCAAATATGAGTGAGCAGCTGTAAGCAGAAGACATTGAATCAGTTGTTGCGATAGAAGTCATCAGATTTGCTTACGTGGTCAGAGTTGCTTACGTGGAAGTCCAGCTGTACTTGCTGTTAGTTGCGTCGCGTACAGTAGAAGTCTGAAGATGCAAGAAAAAGATGGAATCAGACGTCGATGCAAAGAGGAATCTGAATCAGATGTGGAGCAGCTGATTCAAATGTTGGATTAAAGATATTCAGATGTTGTCCAGACGATGAATCAGCTGATGAAGATAAATCAGACGTAGAACGACCAGCTGATGTATCAGCTGACAACAGACATCAGATGTTGATACGAGAAGTTCGATCAGATGTTTCCAAGAGGAGCAGCTGATCAAATGTGGAATAGAAGCTGTTGGAACTATTACAGAAGCTGTTGGTACAACGAAGAGAAAACATATCAGCTGTTGTTTAAAGTGAAGAAGAAGCGAACAACTGATGAACAGTACTACGAAGAAAACCAACAGCTGAGTGAACAGCTGTTGAGCGAAGTGTTAAGCGAACAGCTGTTGAACAATTTGTTGGAGTACATTCAGCTGTTGGGATTCAATCAACATTCAACATGGAAAGAATCAATGGCTGAAATTGAGTCGTGCAAATGCCTTAATTTAAGGGGACAAGATTAGTACTATTCTGGGAAATAGTACAATATACAGATGATGATTGCACTAATTTGTGAAGAAGACAAATTAGCTTTGACAAGCGCAGAAGAGAATTGATTCTACTGTCTAACGGCCATATTTGGAGAGAAGCTATATATACAAGATGATTTGAAAGAATCAATGATGCTGATGTAAAAATACAAAAACAGAGAAATTACAGAGGGAAGAAAATTAGAGACGAAGTAGTCGACCACCATGAGAGAGGAGCTTATTGCCTAGTGTCGACTGCTGAGTCTCAATCAGCTTTTGTAGAAGCATTTTCCCAGCGTGTGAGATTTATTCTTTAGAGAGTTGAACGTTCACTGTAAAATCTCACACACACAGATTCACTCGCATATTTTGAGAGTTGTGCGAAATTGTTTAGCGAGTGAATCACAAACAATGCAAAAATCAGATCTCGTCCAAGCACGAAGACGTTAAACTCTGTGTCTGTAGCCTTTCTCACATAGGCGTAAAATAAGTGATTGACACAGCTGAGGGCTGGTGTAGAGTCTAGGAGTTCACCTGGAGCGAGGCTCGGTGATTGGGTCTGTGGATCAAATTCTTCTAGTGGAACCTTCCGAGGCGGAAGAAGGGGAGACGTAGGATATTTATATCCGAACTTTCATAAACAAACATTGAGTAATTTCTTTATGTTTTCCACCATTCCGCACTTGCATTTATTTAGCATGCATAACACATTTGATGGCATACACACACACACAAATCTGTTTGGCACAAACAGATGTCACGCATTGGAAATCAGATTTCACATGCTCTGTTGCGTTTACTTTTGTTTAGCAGAAATCTGATTTCATGGAGTTTTAAATTTAGGATTCAGTTCTGGTGTTTCCGCATATTTTTATTACATACCAGATCTGTCTCCGGTGTTCTGTTTTAATGTTCAAGAACCCGAGATATTGCACCTCTTTTTAGCAGCGCAAAATTTTTGATTCAACAGTAGCAGTGCTCGCTCTATTTTAAAATAGGATCAGATCTCGCCCCTCCCTTATGTTATGTTGTTTATATTATTAAGATCTGATCCTTCGGTCCTAACATAGAAGATACAAAAGCATTGACCAACTAATTTATTTTCAAGGGGCAAAATGTAAATTTTTATTGTCGTTATTATTTTAACGAGATCAGTTGTTGTCTTTGAGGTTCAGTACAGGGCTTGCGATCGAGAGGAGGCTTGTTAATATTGACCATAGGGATAGTCCGATTTATCAGCTTTCTGTCCTATCTGCCTAGAATCTAAACGGATCTCTCCTCGAATATTAGCTGCGGTGAGAGCTGTAGCGGATCAATGTGCAAAACGTAAGAGGGGTTCGGAACATATTTTCTGAGCATCGAGATGTGTAAGACATTGTGCATTGTTCTCAGACTCGGCGGTAGAGCTACAAGGTAATCCAAGGTCTTATTTTGTCCAAGATTTCAAAGGATCCTATGTCACGCCCCGCGATCGAGACTCATGACATCGGCAATATTAAACAATTATAAAATTATAAAACATTAAGCCTCATATTATAGCTCAAAACCAGTCTATCACATAACCAAAATATAATCGTTTTTACATCTGAAAATCAAAGTCTGAATAACAGAGTGCGGAAGCGAAATTACATTAACAAAAATAAAAGCAGAATCTTCACAGCCCAGAACAGCTCTTGTTCCTCTTCTTCAACCTGTTCTTCATTCTTATCTGGGTGGAGAAGTAAGGGG
>KQ993071.1:44262-66421 GCA_001598015.1 Dorcoceras hygrometricum | reverse complement strand
TTAATTGAAGCTTTGCAACAGCAAATTCCTGCAGAAATCCTCCCTTTGAGCAACGCACGAACTTTTCTTGGAATTTCTTTGAAGAACACTTTAAATCTTTTCTTTGCAAATGATAAAAGTCTTACTTTGAAAACAGGCTTTTATATGAAAGGGATTAGTGGCAAGCTACTTGAGAAATCAAGCATGACACACTTTCAAAAGTTAGTAAAATTCCCTTCATATCATTTTAATTTGTAAAACACCAAACCTTCTCTTAAAGAAATCATTTCACCTCCTTAAAACATTTTCCAATTGAATTAGAACCCGCTCGTGCATCGCTACTTGGAGTTACCTGCTGGAATCAGCCGCAGCGCAAACTTATCTGCTGATATCAACAATTCAGCAGATATATAATATTTAAAATTGCCAAAATGGCCCATATGATTTATGAAATGCATAAATATGGTCCTAGGGATTTTGGGGCGTTACAGGATAAGTCCCAAATCTGATCGGGTCTGAGGATCAAATCTTCTAGTGGATGCCTTCCAGATTTGGATGAAGGGGAAACGTAGGATATTGAGATCCGAACTTCCAAAAACAAATATGTTCGTTATTTACAGCTTTCTGCCTTGCATATTTCATAAAATCTGTTGGATGAGCTTTCGATTTTCAGAGACCAGTTTGGGTTGTTTTCCGCATGATTTTAATCATATCCAATCTGTTTTCGGTGCAGAATCTTTCAAGAACATTGAGCTAATGCAGCTCAGTGTTTTTTACAGACCAGATCTCGTGAGATCTGGTACCATATTTGAGCGCCGCTCAGATCTGAAACCTTGCTGTTTTTCAAATAATTTCAAGTATTCATGGTTTTTGAAACGAACCAGACTCTAGAAAATTTTTCTTTTTTTTTAAAACATGTGCGGAAGACGTAACTTAAATTATGACTTGTTCCCTTCTAAAATATTTCTAAATCACTTTCTGAAGGAAAATGATTTAAGCATAAATAACGGAACAATTTAAAATGTTAAAACATCCATACTTTATAAAATCAAATAAAATCAACTGCGTCAAAATACTGAAAATAACATGTTTTAAACCAATATCGAACTGTATCACTCAACATAACACTGCTGCGGTCAAGGGGTACTGCTGCAACAGGCGCTCAGACGTCCTCACGCCAGTCGGTATAAACTCATCAGCAGTGTCATCATCTGCACCATTTAAACCTATTGAGCCTAGAGGCTCAGCATGCTCTATCGTAATACATAACAAAGTACATACTAATAAAATCGCATGGAAGCACATACTTGTAATTAAAATAACGTTAAAGAGTGAATGCGTGCATGATCTTAAAACATTTCTTCATACATTTCATATCGTACATACGTAACATAAGCATACATAAGGCATGACATAGCATAACATGAAAAACGTACGAGTCGTATCAGTGAATGTGAGCGGGCGTATGACTGATCAGTCGTAATAACCAACGTACATGGCGGTGTGGTTCACCCCGATATCACATGATGATCCCTATATGTCACACCTATAACCTATAAATTGCCACTTCACCCCGATATCACACGAGGATCCGTAGACTGATCAGTCGTAATAACCAACGTACATGGCGGTGTGGTTCACCCCGATATCACATGATGATCCCTATATGTCACACCTATAACCTATAAATTGCCACTTCACCCCGATATCACACGAGGATCCGTAGGCTCATAATCATACCTAAAAACAGGGGATCCCCGGGCCCGGATACCCGATTAACTCCCATCATAAAATTTTGTCACATCACTTCAATCCCTCGGGTTTTATCTTAAATAGAGACATGCCTGATCGTTTCATAAAATCTTATGATGCGTGCATTTCTTAAAATCATGGAATTTAAAAGCTTAGCCCATTGATGTATATTTAATCATTTTCTTTAAAACATTTACGTACATAAAATACTACATATATAATTAAATATATATTTACGAGCTTCTACATTTTTCTACTTCGGTCGAGGATTGATTCCGGGGCCTGGCTCACCACTTGTAGACTAATCATCGCTCTAAACTTAGCCGATGAAACGAATGTTCACCCCTTTTAAACATTTTTGCCTAATTAAATTAAATTTAGACTTCTAAAAATCAAGGCTAAAAATGACTAATTAAAATCAATTTTGACTTCTAGAAATCAATTTGGACTTATTAAAAATCGACTTTGACTTTTAAAATCAATTTAAATCAATTTTGACTTCCCAAGTCGATTTTGACCAAAAGAGATTTTGACCAAATTAAATCCAAAAATCGATTTTGACTCAAATAAAATTCCAAAGGCCCCAATTTTGACTTAAAATTCAAAAATAAACATAACCCTAATTATTTTAAAAGTTTGACCCAATTTTGAACCGTCTGGCTATTTTTTTTAAAATTGGACATTTGGCTTAAAATTAAAGTAACAGGTCCGACATTAAAATAACTCGACCAACTTTAAAATATTTTGACTCGACACACGACGAACCGACCCGGTCCAACCGAACCAGCCACACCGATCCAATTGAACCGTCCGGTCCAAGACATAAAAATTAAACCTTTAAAATTTCTAATTTACTCCATCCTTTGCTAAAAATTCAAACATTTAAAATTTGACTAAATAAATACCCATTTGTTGGGTCCGAAAATCAGGAAATTAAATGGGAGCGAGCGCTGTTACTAAAAAAAATTAAAAACTTTGCGCTGGTATTGAGAGGAGGTGCAATACCTCTGGTTTTTGAACATTAAAAACAGAGCACCGGAGACAGATCTGGTATGTAATAAAACATGCAAAAAACACCAGAACTGAATCCTAAATTTTAAAACACGATGCAAACAGATTTCTGTAAACAGAAATCTGTTCGACTTACTGTATGTGCAATAATGTATGCGTGCGTGCTAAAGTAATTGCGAATGCGGAACTGTAAATAAGAAATACAATACACAGCACATTTGTTTATGGAAGTTCGGACTTCAATGTCCTACGTCTCCCCTTATTCCTCCTCGGAAGGTTCCACTAGAAGATTTGATCTATACATCTTGTACAGACCCGATCCCGCAACCAGCAGCTGCGAGAACTCCTAGACTCTACCAGCCATCGGCTGTTCACTCAATCACTTGTTTAACGCCTCTGTGAGAAAGGCTACAAACACAGAGTTTAACGTCGTCGTGCTTGGACGGGATCTGATTTTGTATTGGGTTTGAGATTCATTCACTATACAATGAATGTGAATGAATCTCTGTGTGTGTGAGATTTACAGTGTAAGCACAACTCTCGAATGAATAAATCTCACACACTAGGGAAATGCTCTACAAAAGCTGATTGAGACTCAGCAGTAGACTCTCGTTATGCTCTCCTCTCTAATGGCAGTCTACTGCTTCGTCTCCAATTTTCTTCCCTCTGTTTTTGCACTCTCAATCATCATCCAGTCATCTTCTTCCTTCAAATCTTCTCCCTTAAATAGCCTCTATTCAAATTCAATTCGTTGGACACAAGTTCTTCCTGTTGAAAGATGTTCTGTAAAGTACCAACAGGGAGTTGTCCTTGTGTCCTTTCTTTTGCAGGCTTTTTGTCCTCTTCAACATTTGAACTAAGCTCAGCAGTTGACATCCAGCTTTAGTGAATCTTCATAATATAATTGGTCAACTGCTTTGGTACTGGTTGTATCTTCAACTACTGCGTCTGGTTATTTCCTTTAGATTCTTTGCTTCTGGATTCCTTGCGTCTAGTTGTAATTATCAGCGTCTTGTTTGCAACTCTTCACTACGTCTGCTTTTCCTGCGTCTGGATTTCCTGTCGACTGGATATGCAAAACACTGTAGCCTGCGACTGGGTACACTGTAGCTTGTGACTGGATTACCCAACGAATGGTTAATTCAAACTCCACCGTTTTAACTAATCCAAACGACATCGTTTTCTATACATCCTCAATTGGTTAAACACTGTAGCTCTCGTCTGGATGTACCGTAGCTTGTGTCTGGTTTTGATCCTTGATGCGCAACGGCTGGTTCTCTTTTAGTTTCACTGTAGCTACCTGCTGGTTTCCCTTAGAAGATGTACCTGCATCGACTGGTTGTACTGTGGCTCACTGCTGATTGTGATGACATCACTGCTGACGTCATCATCGCTGATCCAGCTCTTGCGCTTCTTGTCAACTGCTGATTGTGATGACATCACTGCTTACATCATCATCGCTGATTCCAGATTCCTCTTCACATCGACGTCTGATTCATTCACGCTTGCGCAACAGCTGGTTTTTGTTCTTCACAACTGGTTCAAGACTTTAACTATTTTAGTGAACCAGATTTATTCAATCTTCACACGATCAGACTTCTACTGTTCATCTTCTTCTTCGAACATTTCTCCAACAGACTTCATCAGATTTCTCTTAATCCAATTCGCATCTCCTGATCAGCTTTCTCGTTCTTCTCATAATAACGCATTTTCCAAATTTCATCTTATTTAATTTCTCACACTACATAGAGATATTAGAAACACAATAACAGGTTTTGTGTAATTCAAAACTCTGAACTGGATCTGTGTAAACAGATCCATCACCATTGATCAATTTTGACCAAATAAAATCCCAATGACCAAAATTTGACTTTAAAATTTGATAAAAGTATTATACCCATAAAAAAAGGATTTTGACTTTAAAATATGATAAAAGTATTATGCCCATAAATAAAAGGATTTTGACTTTAAAATATTCGGCCCAATACGCTAAAATTGCCAAAAATCCTATAAGTCAAATAAATTCTAAAAATGCTGGAAAACATATTAAAATATGATTAAAACATCAAATAAAATCATCCACGAACTTTAGCAGCCCCTAAGACTCGAAATCTTAATTTTCACAAAAATGACCCGACAAGGCTCATTTCGAGCGACAAAACGGTAAAAATCATTAAAAATCCATTTCTTATCCAAATCACTCCTTGTTTCGACCCACATCACTCTAACTCAATATAGTAGGTACAGAAACAAACAACACTCAAAAAAATACATTATGTGACCAAACCGACGTTTGAAAACTCACTGCTTGCGCGCAGACTGCAACCAAGACACGTGATAGCCATAAAATTCATAACTAATTCGTTTCTCGACCAAATCGCCCCCCCGTTTGGAACTACGTGACCTAACTCAATGGGATATCTCACACCACACAGACCATATTGAGCGATGTACCCGGACCCAAAAACTCTACTGTCGTGCACAGACGACAAGCCAGGGACACATGCTGATCTTAAAATTCATAACTAATTCATTCCTTAACCAAATTGCTTCTTGTTTGGACCTACGTGATCCTAACTCGATGGAATAACTACTTGGACCACCGTTAGACCAAAATCTAGCCCCATGAACCGACTATGACCAAAGCATCACAAGAAACGAATAAATACGTTTTGAAAACTATGAAGCTGTTGGTCCCTGTTTTTCAAAGGAAACATCAGCAGCCGCTGTTTAAAAGACATTAAAAACAATTTTGAGCGCTGCTAATACGGAGCTGCAATAGCTCATGGTTCTTGAACATTTAAAATCATAGAGCACCGGAGACAGATCTGGTATGATTTAAAAATCATGCGGAAAATACCAGAACTGAATCCTATATTTTAAAATGATTCAAACAGATTTATGTGCAACATAAATCTGTTCGAAACTGTGCAAGTGCTTGTGTGCTAACTGTATGCGTGAGAGCTGAAATATAAGCAAGTGCTGAACTGTAAACGTGTGTTATGCGTGCTAAAATAATGCGAGTGCTGAATGAATAAAAGAGATACGATACGCAAGATTTGTTTCTGGAAGTTCGGATCTCAATGTCCTACATATCCCCTTCTTCCACCTCGGAAGGATCCACTAGAAGACTTTGATGATTATCTTTGTGTGTGAGAATTACAGTGTACACACAAATACTCAAAAGATACATCTCACACACTAGGGAAAGGCTCCTAAACGAGCTAATACAGATTCAGCAGTCGACACAATAAGCTCCTCTCAAGAATGATTGTCGACAGCTTCATCTTCCTGTGTTCTTCCCTTTCGTTGTTGTCTCCTTTTGATTTTCTCTTTTCTGTGCAACAACAACTTCAACAGTCTTCTTTTTCACACTCCTCAACCTTCTTCCTTCAAATCTTCTTCTATAAATACCCTCTGCTCGAATATAGCCGTTAGATAAATTCCAAATCTCTTCTGCGCTTGTCAAGGCTAATTCATCGTCTTCTTTCTTTTTCCGTGCAACGCTCCTCTGTAAATTGTACTATTTGCCAGAATAGTACAAATCTTGTTCCCTTGAATTGAGGCAATTTGCACGACTTATTCTCAGCCATTGATTCTTTCCATTTTGAGCGTTGATTGCATCCCAACAGCTGAGTGTCATTTCTTCTTGGCAACTGTCCAGACTTCACTCTTCTTTGCGCTGCTGCTGAAGTTATCGTTGCGTCTGGATCTTTGCGACTGGATGCATATCAACAGCTGGTCTACTGTAGCTCTCGTCTGAATGTACTGTCGCTACCAACGGCTGATTATCATTTGATTTGCACTCCAACTGGTCATCATTTGATTTACACCAGCTGGTTGTGTCATCGCAAACCATCTGCTGAATCTTAGCGCGAAGGCAAAACGCTGTCGTACCAACTTATGTAAACGACATCGTTTTGCTATCGCTAACTTGAGTCCCCTCGACTGGTTGCACTGTAGCTTCCTGCTGGTCATTCTTAGAAGAAGTACCTGCTGGTTCTTTGTAAGTCCAAGACGCCGTCCTTTCTCTTAAATCAAGCGCTGTCGTTTTGCAATCCTTGGCAAAACACGCTTTCCACCAAATGCTTGCGCCTGCTGGTCATTGCCATCGCAAAATCTTCCTGCTGATTCTTATCGCGAATGCAAAACGCTGTCGTTCCAACTTATTCAAGCGACATCGTTTTGCAATCGCCAACTTCAAATATCATCTGCTGGAACTTTGTCTTTGCGCTTCTGCTGAATCCATTCCACTGTAGCCATCTGTTGAACTCTAACCATCTGCTGATTCTTTAGCACGACGTCGCTTTCTTCACTGTTACGTTTGCTGTTGTCAGCTTCTTGTTCAACATTGCTCATCAGCTGTCAACAGCTTCTTGAATAGCGACTGTCAACAGATTCGTCAACAGTAATTTAATAAGAATCACGACTGCTAACAGATTCGTCAACAGTAATATGAATCGTGACTGCTAACAGATTCGTTAACAGTAATATGAATGGCGACTGCTAACAGATTCGTTAACAGTAATATGAATGGCAACTGCCGACAGCTTCGTGAATAGTAACTGACAACAGCTTCTTCAACAGTAACTTGCGACTGGAATATTCTTCTACGACGTCGCTTTATCTCTAGCGCTTGCAGCTGGTCTACTCATCGTTCCAGCTGATTCACTTTGCTCCAGCTGGTTCAACTTGGCCTCCGCCTGATACGAACAACTGATTCAACTTTGGACGTCTCCATTGCTAATCCAGCTGCTGTCTAAATGTATGCACCAAACCAACTGCTGAACTTTAACTTGAACCATCGACTGGACAGATTCTGCTATTGTTCATCTTCTTCTTCGTTCCTAAAACCTGTACACTTAAGTAGAATTGTTAGAAACACAATAACAGATTTTGTGTAATTCAAAACTTAATCAGGTGCTGTCAAAACAGATCCATCAATCTCTCCCTTTTTGATTTACACAAAACCTTAAATAAACGATGCATGTAAACGACAGCGTTTTGCCTTCGCTAACTTGAGTCCCCTCGACTGGTTGCACTGTAGCTTCCTGCTGGTCATTATTAGAAGAAGTACCTGCTGGTTCTTTGTAAGTCCAAGACGCCGTCCTTTCTCTTAAATCAAGCGCTGTCGTTTTGCAATCCTTAGCAAAACACGCTATCCACCAAATGCTTGCGCCTGCTGGTCATTGCCATCGCAAAATCTTCCTGCTGATTCTTATCGCGAATGCAAAACGCTGTCGTAATATAAAGCGCAACTGCTAACTGATTTGTCAACAGTAATATGAATCGCGACTGCTAACAGATTCGTTAACAGTAATATGAATGGCGACTGCTAACAGATTCGTTAACAGTAATATGAATGGCAACTGCCGAGAGCTTCGTGAATAGTAACTGACAACAGCTTCTTCAACAGTAACTTGCGACTGGAATCTTCTTCTACGACGTCGCTTTATCTCTAGCGCTTGCAGCTGGTCTACTCATCGTTCCAGCAGATTCACTTCGCTCCAGCTGGTTCAACTTGGCCTCCGCCTGATTACGAACAACTGATTCAACTTTGGACGTCTCCATTGTTAATCCAGCTGCCGTCTAAATGTATGCACCAAACCACTTGCTGAACTTTAACTTGAACCATCGATTGGACAGATTCTGCTATTGTTCATCTTCTTCTTCGTTCCTAAAACCTGTACACTTAAGTAGAATTGTTAGAAACACAATAACAGGTTTTGTGTAATTCAAAACTTAATCAGGATCTGTCAAAATAGATCCATCAATCTCTCCCTTTTTGATTTACACAAAACCTTAAATAAACGATGCATGTTCTAAAAATTCTCTCCCTTTTTGTGGGAATCAAAAAGAGATCGAACTGCTGGTCTTCCCGATATTTAAAACAAAACTCTCCCTACACTGTTACAACAAAAACAACGTAACAGCAAGAGTTTTAAAATTTGAAAAACAAAACCAGCTTTTGGGAAGCACCGTATGCAAGAGCTATATGATTTTGAAAACTGGAGCTGATGCATAGCTCAAATTATCAAAGACAGCGACGCCACTCTCCCTGTCTTTTATAACATGAGCTCAAAACATTTTAAAATCAAAATTTTGAAACATCAGCTGAAATCCGCATAACAGAACATTTAAAACAAATCAGAGCATCGAAATATTGTTTCAAATAGCAAGTGCTACTGAGTTACTTAAATATATGAAGAACCAGCACAGATAAAAGCTTAGATTTTTCCTTCTTCTATCTCGCCCCATGTGCTTGTCACCGAGCCTCGCTCTAGGTGATCTTACAGCACAACGAAAATAGAAGCTTGGCATCCGCACGGGACTCGCGCATCCCGTGACAGTGCATCAAGCGAAAAACCGATTCTATATTAAAACAACATCTGGCCTTCATAACATAAGCTTCTCAAAACATTTAAAACATTAAAAACATAGCACATGTGTTTTAAAATCAGTGCTCGTTCAAGAACAACCTGCTCTGATACCAATTGTTGGTCCCTGTTTTTCAAAGGAAACATCAGCAGCCGCTGTTTAAAAGACCTTAAAAACAATTTTGAGCGCTGCTAATACAGAGCTGCAATAGCTCATGGTTCTTGAACATTTAAAATCACAGAGCACCGGAGACAGATCTGGTATGATTTAAAAATCATGCGGAAAATACCAGAACTAAATCCTATATTTTAAAAAGATTCAAACAGATTTATGTGCAACATAAATCTGTTCGAAACTGTGCAAGAGCTTGTGTGCTAACTGTATGCGTGAGAGCTGAAATATAAGCAAGTGCTGAACTGTAAACGTGTGTTATGTGTGCTAAAATAATGCGAGTGCTGAATGAATAAAAGAGATACGATACGCAAGATTTGTTTCTGGATGTTCGGACCTCAATGTCCTACATCTCCCCTTCTTCCACCTCGGAAGGATCCACTAGAAGACTTTGATGATTACAGAACATCTGCAAACACCCACCCACACAAGCAGCACTTGTATGGACTCCTAGACTCAACAATGCACACCAGCCGCAACTGTGTGACTAACTACATACACATGAGTTTTACGTCATCGTGCTTGTACGGGACCTGTGTTGGAAAGGTTTTGAGATTCATTCACTATACAATGAATGTGAATGAATCTCTGTGTGTGAGAATTACAGTGTACACACAAATCTCAAAAGATACATCTCACACACTAGGGAAATGCTCCTAAACGAGCTAATACAGATTCAGCAGTCGACACAATAAGCTCCTCTCAAGAATGATTGTCGACTGCTTCATCTTCATGTGTTCTTCCCTTTCGTTGTTGTCTCCTTTTGATTTTCTCTTTTCTGTGCAACAACAACTTCAACAGTCTTCTTTTTCACACACTCTCCTATGTAAATTGTACTATTTCCTAGAATAGTACAAATCTTGTTCCCTTGAATTGAGGCAATTTGCACGACTTAATCTCAGCCATTGATTCTTCCATCTTGAGCGTTGATTGCGTTGCAACAGCTGAGTGTCATTTCTTCTTCGCAACTGTCCAGACTTCACTCTTCTTTGCGCTGCTACTGAAGTTATCGTTGCATCTGGATCTTTGCGACTGGATGCATATCAACAGCTGGTCTACTGTAGCTCTCGTCTGAATGTACTGTCGCTACCAACTGCTAATTATCATTTGATTTGCACTCCAACTGGTCATCATTTGATTTACACCAGCTGGTTGTGTCATCGCAAACCATCTGCTGAATCTTAGCGCGAAGGCAAAACGCTGTCGTACCAACTTATGTAAACGACATCGTTTTGCTATCGCTAACTTGAGTCCCCTCGACTAGTTGCACTGTAGCTTCCTGCTGGTCATTCTTAGAAGAAGTACCTACTGGTTCTTTATAAGTCCAAGACGCCGTCGTTTCTCTTAAATCAAGCGTTGTCGTTTTGCAATCCTTAGCAAAACACGCTATCCACCAAATGCTTGCGCCTGCTGATCATTGCCATCGCAAAATCTTCCTACTGATTCTTATCGCGAATGCAAAACGCTGTCGTTCCAACTTATTCAAGCGACATCATTTTGCAATCGCCAACTTCAAATATCATCTGCTGGAACTTTGTCTTTGCGCTTCTGCTGAATCCATTCCACTGTAGCTATCTGCTGAACTCTAACCATCTGCTGATTCTTTAGCACGACGTCGCTTTCTTAACTGTTACGTTTGCTGTTGTCAGCTTCTTGTTCAACATTGCTCATCAGCTGTCAACAGCTTCTTGAATAGCGACTGTCAACATATTCGTCAACAGTAATTAGAATCGCGACTGCTAACAGATTCGTCAACAGTAATATGAATTGCGACTGTTAACATATTCGTTAACAGTAATATGAATGGCGACTGCTAACAGATTCGTTAACAGTAATATGAATGGCAACTGCCGACAGCTTCGTGAATAGTAACTGACAACAGCTTCTTCAACAGTAACTTGCGACTGGAATCTTCTTCTACGACGTCGCTTTATCTCTAGAGCTTGCAGCTGGTCTACTCATCGTTCCAGCTGATTCACTTTGCTCCAGCTGGTTCAACTTGGCCTCCTCCTGATTACGAACAACTGATTCAACTTTGGACGTCTCCATTGCTAATCCAGCTGCCGTCTAAATGTATGCACCAAACCAACTGCTGAACTTTAACTTGAACCATCGACTGGACAGATTCTGCTATTGTTCATATTCTTCTTCGTTCCTAAAACCTGTACACTTAAGTAGAATTGTTAGAAACACAATAACAGGTTTTGTGTAATTCAAAACTTAATCAGGATCTGTCAAAACAGATCCATCAGAAACATACAGGGATATCAAACATTATGCATAGATCTGAATAAATCACGTATAATTCATACAAGTTTTCATTAAAAACGGCTTACTATGGCTTAAATGGTGAGAAAAAGAATAGATATTACATGCCTGGCTTGGAGAGAATAGAGATCTGCGAGTTACCGACGTTGTAGACGCGAGATCGGGGCACCACCGGCTTTGGATCACCAAAATTCACCAAGGGGATGGAAATTTCGAAACTTTGAGCTATGGGGGAGGAGGGGAACGGCTGGTTGTGTATTATGGAGGCTAGGTTTGATTAGGACTTGGTGTTTAATAAAATGAGTGTGACAATTTTAACCCCTAATGATTTAATTAATAAAAGGAATGGAAAATGACATGCTAACCCCTCCATTAATTGAAAGGATAATTAAAAATCAAAACTTGGCTTTGAATATTAGATTTTTCGAAATTGAAGCCTCCTCAAAATTTAAAACACCTTAAAATTCAATATAACAGCCCGTATAGGTGAAAAACAGGTTCCCATCCAAAATAATTATAAAAAATCAAATTTTCAGGAATTGATGTTTAAAATAAAATAAATTCATTCTTAAAAATCTCATAACTTAAAATCTCAAATTATTTTCATTCCGGTCGACTCTAATCTCGTCCACGCGTCCGTAGCTCAAGCAGGCTGAAAAATAACACATGCATATCATTTATCATAAAATCATAAATAAATCATATAAAATGGCATGTAATTATCTAAAAATATTTTTCCCCTAGTCATACACTCATTTCTATGTAATCTGAATTTCGGGGCGTTACAGTTTTTGTTGAATATTCGATCCTAACAAGTGGTATCAGAGCGGGTTGTTCTTTAAAGTGCATTTTAAATCGAAAAATTTTAAAGTTTTAAAATATTTGCAGCTCTGATAGTGTTTTCAAATCTGTTTTTATCTTGCGAAAATCTCTCTGTGCTACAAAATCATTTAAAGAGTTTTAAAAACTCATTTTATGAAGATAGGGGGAGTAATGTCTATTGAATTGCAGAGCAGTTTCTCGAAAGGAAATTGCAGCAATATCTCTTCTGATGAGCTGACACGATTGCGCGAGATCTGTGTGTACGCCAAGATCTCTAGATTT
Source organism: Dorcoceras hygrometricum (assembly GCA_001598015.1). NCBI lineage: Eukaryota > Viridiplantae > Streptophyta > Magnoliopsida > Lamiales > Gesneriaceae > Dorcoceras > Dorcoceras hygrometricum. Next base: position 53,758 of record KQ993071.1, on the reverse strand, counting down.
GGCAAGGCTAAATCTTAGAGAAAAATGGAAGAGATTCTGTAAATTGAATCCTCAATTACTCCTCTGGTCTGAATATATGAGAATTTTCAAGTAGCACGGAATCTATTTTTCAAATATTACAGCATGCTGCTTTTTGAAAAACGTCTTCCCAAAAATCGGTTTCTTTTAAAAATAAATATACCCCTTGCTGCATTGAGGGGGAGCCTTGTTTTAAATCTTGAAGGAAAGACAAGTTTTCGTAACGCTTTTTGATTCTCACAAAAAGGGGGAGAAATAATTCAAACCCTAAACATTCGTGCATATGTTTATTCAGGTTTTGTGTAAATAAAAAAGGTGAAGATTGTTGGATCTGTGTTTACAGATCAGAATTTGAATTTTGAAATACACAAAACTGTTGATTATTTACTAACACTTTAATTGAGATGTGCAGATCTGACTTAGAGACAAACCAGATCTGATACTGTAGACGAACCAGGTCTGATAATATAGCTGAACCAGATCTGGTACTGTAGCTGAACCTGATCTGATACTGGATCTGAACCAGATCTGATGAGAATCTGATACCGTAGCTTAACTAGATCTGATACTGTAGCGGAACCAGATCTGAGAATAGGAAAACGCGATTTCGGAGGCCTAAACGAAGGAATTTGGCCAAAAACAGAGGAGCTCACTGCATTGCAATGAGTTTTTCTCGTTGGACCGTTTCGGAGGGGGTAGCACTGACCAGATCTGAATAATGCACATAAGCAGTCAAAGCTGACCAGATCTGACACTGTAGCAAACCGGATCGGAAGCGAGGGGGAAAAGACAAGAAGAGCTGGATCATATGTGAAGAGAATATATGCTCAAAGATGGATCAGATGTGAAGAGCAAATGATCTCTAAGCTCGATCAGATGTGAAGAAGATGAGCTCATATCTGGATCAGAAGCTATAAAGAGCAAAGGAATCAGATCTGAGAGCAACAGGAGCATTGAAGAAAAACAAAGAATACGAATGAATCATATCTGAATAAGCAAATTCAAACGAAACTATTGTTGCAACAATTCACAAGAAGACAAAGAACTTTAAATAGCCACACCCACCCATGTGCCTTGAAAAGTGCGTTTCCGCGATGTTCATTTTGTATTTTGCTATTTTTGTTGTCCTTGATCTTAGGCAAATCTGTATTGAGATCCGTTACAACAAAGATGAATTCAGATAGAGTTCAGTAGTTGTAATATCGCGATTTCGCATTTTGTACCTTGAATTTGTAATGAAGGCTGGTTTTATTTTATGGCGTCAATGGTTGTATTTCGATTTTTTTTATGAGCAAGGCAATATAGCTTGTTCTATTTATTATTCTGCCCTTCTATTTTCTTTTTATTTCCTTTTTCCTTGATCTCGTGACTCCCATGGGGATTGGGGCGTCACAATAAGTCCCAAATCTGATCGGGTCTGCGTATCAAATCTTCTAGTGGATGCCTTCCAGATTTGGAAGAAGGGGAGACGTAGGATATTGTGATCCGAACTTCCAGAAACAAATCTGTTCGTTATTTACAGCTTTCTGCATTGCATATTTCATAAAATCTATTGGATGAGCTTTCGATTTTCAGAGACCAGTTTGGGTTGTTTACCGCATGATTTTAATCATTTCCAATCTCCTTCTCAGTGCAGAATCTTTCAAGAACATCGAGCTACTGAAGCTCAGATTTCTTTTTACAGACCAGATCTCACCAGATTTGAGCGCCGCTCAGATCTGAAACCTTGTTGTTTTTCAAATAATTTTAAACTGACATGGTTTTTGTTGCATATTTGATCCAAACAAGTAGTATCAGAGCGGGTTGTTTTTGAAAGTGCTTTTCAAATCAGTTTTTATCTTGCGAAAAGCTTTCTATGCTACAAAATCATTTTAAGAGTTTTAAAATTTCACTTTATGAATATAGGGGGAGTAATGTCTTTGAATTGCAGAGCAGCTTCTCAAAAGGAAATTGCAGCAATATCTCTTATGATGAGCTGACACGATTGCGTGAGATCTGTGTGTACGCGAAGATCTCTAGGTTTGGCAAGGATAAATCTTAGAGAAAAATGGAACAGATTCTCTGAATTGAATCCTCAATTACTCCTCTGGTCTTAATATATGAGAATTTTCAAGTAGCACAGAATCTGTTTTTCAAATCTCACAGCATGCTGCTTTTCGAAAAATGTCTTCCCAAAAATCGATTTCTTTTCAAAAATAAATATAACCCTTGCTGCGTTGAGGGGGAGACTTGTTTTAAATCTTGAAGGAAAGACAAGATTTCGTAACCCTTTTTGATCCCACAAAAAGGGGGAGAAATAATTCAAACCATAAACATTCGTGCATATGTTTATTCAGGTTCTGTGTAAATCAAAAAGGGGGAGATTGTTGGATCTGTGTTTACAGATCAGGATCTGAATTTTGAATACACAAAACCTGCTGATTATTTACTAACATTTTAATTAAGATGTGCAGATTTGACTTAGAGACGAACCAGATCTGATACTGTAGACGAACCAGGTCTGATACTATAGCTGAACCAGATCTGGTACTGTAGCTGAACCAGATGAGATCCAATATAATGCAGCTAAACCAGATCTGATGAGAATCTGATACGTAGCTTAACTAGATTTGAAACTGTAGCGGAACCAGATCTGAGAATAGGAAAACGCGATTTCGGAGGCCTAAACGAAGGAATTTGGCCAAAAACAGAGGAGCTCACTGCATTGCAATGAGTTTTGCTCGTTGGACCGTTTCGGAGGGGGTAGCACTGACCAGATCTGAATAATGCAGATAAGCAGTCAAAGCTGACCATATCTGACACTGTAGCAAACCGGATCGGAAGAGAGCGGGAAAAGACAAGAAGAGCTGGATCGGATGTGAAGAGAAGATATGCTCAAAGCTGGATCAGATGTGAAGAGCAAATTATCTCGAAGCTCGATCAGATGTGAAGAAGATGAGCTCAGATCTGGATCAGGAGCTATAAAGAGAAAAGGAATCAGATCTGAGAGCAATAGGAGCATTGAAGAAAAACAAAGAATACGGATGAATCATATCTGAGTAAGTAAATTAGAACTAAAGTATTGTCGCATCAATTCACAAGAAGACCATGAACTTTAAATAGCCACACCCACCCATGTGCCTTGAAAAGAGCTAAAGGTGCACACAAAGTCAATAAAGCCTGCAGAAGCATTATATACAAATGACACAAGGTGCAACTTGTCGAAAGACTTTTACAACGGGAAGAAAACTTGTGTCCAACGGATATATCAAAGTGGGAGGCTATTTATACAAGTAGAACTGATGAAGACAAATGACGATGAACAATGTAAAGTTGTTTAGCGGGAAGATAAACCAGAAGCGAAGCTGTCAACTATAAAAAAAAAGAGGATCTTATTGCATCAGTTGACAGCTGAGCTAAATTCAGCTTTGAAGAAGCTCTTCCCAGTTGTGTGAGATTTTATTTTCGAGAGTTGTGCTTACAATGTAAAACTCACATATATACGAGAGATGTTCGAAACAGTACAAATTTCTTTTATCTCTATAGCTTCTGATCCAGATCTGAGCTCATCTTCTTCACATCTGATCGAGCTTCGAGATAATTTGCTCTTCACATTTGATCCAGCTTTGAGCATATCTTCTCTTCACATCCGATCCGGCTCTTCTTGTCTTTTCCCGCTCTCTTCCGATCCGATTTGCTACAATGTCAGATCTGGTCAGCTTTGACTGCTTATCTGCATTATTCAGATCTGGCCAGTGCTACCCCCTCCGAAACGGTCCAACGAGCAAAACTCATTGCAATGCAATGGGCTCCTTTGTTTTTGGCCAAATTCCTTCGTTTAGGCCTCCGAAATCGCGTTTTCCTATTCTCTGATCTGGTTCCGTTACAGTTTCAGATCTGGTTAAGCTACGGTATCAGATTCTCATCAGATCTGGTTTAGCTACAGTATATTGGATCTCATCTGGTTCAGCTACAGTACCAGATCTGGTTCAGCTACAGTATCAGACCTGGTTCGTCTACAGTATCAGATCTGGTTCGTCTCTAAGTCAGATCTGCACATCTTAATTACACTGTTAGTAAATAATCAGCAGGTTTTGTGTATTCAAAATTCAGATCCTGATCTGTAAACACAGATCCAACAATCTCCCCCTTTTTGATTTACACAGAACCTGAATAAACATATGCACGAATGTTTATGGTTTGAATTATTTCTCCCCCTTTTTGTGGGAATAAAAAAGGGTTACAAAATCTTGTCTTTCCTTCAAGATTTAAAACAAGTCTCCCCCTCAACGCAGCAAGGGGTATATTTATTTTTGAAAAGAAACCGATTTTTGGGAAGACATTTTTCGAAAAGCAGCATGCTGTGAGATTTGAAAAACAGATTCTGTGCTACTTGAAAATTCTCATATATTAAGACCAGAGGAGTAATTGAGGATTCAATTCAGAGAATCTCTTCCATTTTTCTCTAAGATTTAGCCTTTCCAAACCTAGAGATCTTCGCGTACACACAAATCTCGTGCAATCGTGTCAGCTCATCAGAAGAGATATTGCTGCAATTTCCTTTTGAGAAACTGATCTGCAATTCAAAGACATTACTCCCCCTATCTTCATAAAATGAATTTTTAAAACTATTAAAATGATTTTGCAGCACAGAGAGCTTTTCGCAAGATAAAAACAGATTTGAAAACACTATCAGAGCTGCAAATATTTTAAAACTTTAAAAGTTTTTCGATTTAAAATGCACTTTCAAAAACAACCCGCTCTGATACCACTTGTTTGGATCAAATATGCAACAAAAACCATGTCAGTTTAAAATTATTTGAAAAACAGCAAGGTTTCAGATCTGAGCGACGCTCAAATCTGGTACCATATCTCACGAGATCTGGTCTGTAAAAATAAATCTGAGCTACAATAGCTCGATGTTCTTGAAAGATTCTGCACCGAGAAGCAGATTGGAAATGATTAAAATCATGCGGAAAACAATCCAAACTGGTCTCTGAAAATCGAAAGCTCATCCAACAGATTTTATGAAATATGCAATGCAGAAAGCTGTAAATAACGAACAGATTTGTTTCTGGAAGTTCGGATCTCAATATCCTACGTCTCCCCTTCTTCCAAATCTAGAAGGCATCCACTAGAAGATTTGATACGCAGACCCGATCAGATTTGGGACTTATCCACTGCCCAAATCTGAACTCCTAGAATCTACACCAGCTCTCAGTTGTGTTCACTCAATCACTTCTTTTATGACTCAGTGAGAAAGGCTACATACACAGAGTTTAACGTCTTCGTGCAAGACACAGATTTGGTGTTTGGTTTGTGATTCACTCACTGTACTGTTTCGCACATCTCTCGTATATATGTGAGTGAATCTCTGTGTGTGAGTTTTACAGTGTAAGCACAACTCTCGAAAATACAATCTAACACAACTGGGAAGAGCTTCTTCAAAGCTGAATTTATCTCTGCCGTCAACTGATACAATAAGCTCCTCTATTTTTGATAGTTGACTGCTTCGCTTCTGGTTTATCTTCTCGTTGAACAACTTTTCATTGTTCATCGTCATTTGTCTTCATCAGTTCTACTTGTATAAATAGCCTCCCACTTTGATATACCCGTTGGACACAAGTTTTGTGAAAACCCGAAAAATCAACTACAAAAAAAAAAAAAATTATCTGCTGGTCGAAAATCAGCAGGTGGTCGAAATTCAGCAGTTGATGGCGCGAGAGTGAAACGCCGTCGTTTCATGGATCAGCAGATGCACGAGTTTAGAGTGACCAGCTGCTGATTTGGGAAAAACGGTCGAAGAAGTGGAGCGACGTCGTTTCGTTAAGTTGGAACGCTGCGTTTTGGAACCAACAGCGAGGGGATTGTGAGTGATGCATTGCGACTGGAGAACCAGCAGGTAGAAGCGATGCTGACGTAACCCATACGATGTCGTTTGGATTAGTTAAATCCAGCAGTTGGTACAGGGAGTTAGCGATGGCAAAACGATGTCGTTTAAATAAGTCGATAAGACAGCGTTTTGTCTTCGCGCTAAAGATAATCAGCAGGTAGCTACGATTATTGAGAATCAGCAGGTAGCTACGGTTATTGAAAATCAGCATGTAGCTACGGTTATTGTGAATCAGCAGGTACAATACTTAAGATAATCAGCAGGTACTTTTCAATGATATCAAAATGGGGTCGCTTGAATAAGTTGACACGACAACGTTTTGACTTAACGCTAAGGACCATTCGTTGAGTTTGAAAAGTAAACCAGCGTGACCAACAAAGAATTCAGCAGTTGGACTGTTAGCAAGGAAAATCCAGCAGCTGACTACTCAGCGACGCAATTTCAGCAGCAACACAAAATTCAGCAGCAACACAAAATTCAGCAGCAACACAAAATTCAGCAGCAACACAAAATTCAGCAGCAACACAAAATTCAGCAGCAACACAAAATTCAGCAGCAACACAAAATTCAGCAGCAACACAAAATTCAGCAGCAACACAAAATTCAGCAGCAACACAAAATTCAGCAGCAACACAAAATTCAGCAGCAACACAAAATTCAGCAGCGACGCAGACTTCATCTTCTCCACGAAAAAAATTCAGAAGTTCCTCGACGCGAAGCAGGATGTTGTACAGGAAACTTCACCAGTGAAATTCGAAGAGATTTCTCACACGTACAAGACAGACTTCACGCTGTAACGGCCGATTTAGGGGATTAATGGTCGACTTACTCACCCAAATCAATGCCTGCGTTGATTGATTTTGTAACAGTCGACGTAATGAGGAATTAAAGGCCTTTAATGGCGGACGCTCGACTCCCCCCTCTTCGCCGCCTATAAATACTAGAGGATGGCCATAGAGTTGCTCACACCGCTTCGAAATTCACAGCAATAAACTCTCACGCCAAAGTTCTGCAGCAGTTTTGCCAAATCCCTTAGTCAAAATCCTACGTAAATTGCGACGTGTTCAGAAGCTTTTGCTATCAGATTTCTCGTTGAAATCCTGCGAGCAATTGTGCGAAGTCAGCAGAGGTCGTTTTCCAGATTTCGTGCTACCAGATTTTCGGCCGAAGAAAAAGGGTAAGTGGGCTTTTGCTAAGTAATTCGTTTGATATACATACGAAATTTTCATTTCGAGTTTCAGTTTTGAACTACTATTCGAGCACTTGTTTCAAGTCAGATCTCTGTTCATTCAAGTTCTGTTTTGCACTGATATCTCTGTCGTAATATGGGTCTACGGAATATTCCGCACTCTGGGTTACTTGGTGTAACCACATGGCCTCGACCCCTTAGAGGAATAAAAATTAGGGACTGATCAGTAAACCATAGACACGAAGTTATTATCAATGCTATTCTGTCAAGCTCTGTCATGCTCTGTCATGTTCTGTTATGCTCCGTTATGCTCTGTTATGCTCTGTTATGCTCCGTTATGCTCTGTTATGATCTGTTCCGAATTTTGGTAAATATGTATATATATTTGTTGTTTTGCTCGAATGGTATCCCCCACTTGCTGAGTGTTTCCCCAAACACTCACCCCTTACTTCTCCACCCAGATAAGAATGAAGAGCAGGTAGAAGAAGAAGAGCAAGAACAATTCTGGGGCTGGTGAAGACTCAGATTTCTGTCTAATTATGTATTTTTCGCTTCCGCATTTTGTTATTCAAATTTTATTTTCAGATGTAAAAACGATTATATTTCGGTTATTAATAGACTGGTTTGAACTATGCTATGATGGCTTAATGTTTTACAATTTTCATAATTGTTTAATATTGCCGATGTCATGAGTCTCGGTCTCGGGGCGTGACATTTTAGTGGTATCAGAGCTCACCAGGTACATAATCCAGCTGGGAAACCAAATCTAAAATCTTCAATATTGAGGAAGAATTTCGGATTTTGGCGACAGACCAGTGTTGCCCTCCGAATACACATTTTTTCCTTTTGAAAATACACTAACCTGTTGTACAGGACTCCAACTTCAGTTTTGAAATCCCTATGGTTAATACTGTCTGTTTATGGATTAACCTCACGACTTCATGTTTTTGGAAACATCCTCAGACTTTAGGAAATGGCCCCCTCTGCTCCTCGTACTCGTGCTGCGGCTGCCCTCCGCATGAAACAAATTGCCCTCGATAACCAAGACAGTACAATTAGGCGCCTTAGAGCCCATTTAGCCACTGAGAGACGAGGATTGGTCGCCACGAAGAAGGAACTTGAAGAAACGCAAGTAGCCTTAGAAGCCTCACACAAGGTCATCGCCGGACTAACCGAGATAAGCCTTAGCATGTCCAAGAAAATTGAGAAGATGAAGGTTAAGAAACATCAAGTTAGAGCAAACCATGTGGAGTGCCATCAGAAGTTCCAGGCTCGTATCCACGAAGCCGAAGACTCGATGCAAGCTCAACACTTGCTCATCGAGGCCCTAGTGGATGAGAAGGATAGCCTACTTCAAACCATCCACGGCCTCCAAGAAGCCAACAACGCCCCTGCCCCATTCGATGATGATTGGGAAGAAGAACCGGAAGAGGAACCGGAAGAGGAAGAGATTGAGGATATTCCTCTGGGCGAGGGAGAGATAGACGATGAATAGGATATATTTTAACTTTGTATTCAATTTATCTATCTATTCGAATAAATTGCTTAGCCTTCAAAATACCTTATTCTCGACCTTTCACAGTTTTATACCGCCATTTTTAATAAGGACTCCCTATGACAGAGTATGGCAGGCGATCGTAGAAGCGACAGGAACAATGGAGGCGAAGGGCCCTCACACAACGGAACAGGTCTTAGCAGAGAAGACCTAATGGCAATAGTTACAATGGTTTCCACAACTCTTCAAGGGTTGGTTGGTCCCAACCACAACCAAGCTCCACCTCCTCCCCCTCCAACCCGTGGGACGAAGTTCTATTACGAATCCCTACGTAAGAACAAAGCCCCCACCTTTGATGGAAGCCAGGACCCCGAAGTTGCTCAAACCTGGATGAAGAACATCGAGACGCAGCTTCGACTCCTGGAAGTCCCAGACGCAGTCAAAGTGGATGTGGTAACACCACTCCTCGACGGTAAAGCTAGGAAATGGTGGGAAGCAGTTGAGCCCACCATGACTTCCAATGGACAAGCTATGACGTGGCAGAGGTTTCGAGAAGCATTCTTGAAACAGTACTTTCCATGGAAGTATGAACGCAGAGGCTCAGCGAGTTTGAGACCTTCACTCAGACCGCAGACATGTCGGTTGTAGAGTATACCTCCAAGTTCAATTCGTTTGGCACCTATGTCCCAACTATTATGGCGGATAACACCCTGAAAATGCACCGATACAAAAAGGGTCTGAACAGCTGGATCCAGTCAGCCCTTGCGGTCTACCAAGCCACGAGTCTCGAAGACTTAATGGGTGCGGCAATCCGGGCAGAGACGGACATAAAGAGGCGGGAAGCTGACAATAAAAACAAACGCCCCCTCAATGTTCAGACTTCTCACGGTGGGCCTAAGAACAAGCGGCCCAACTTCAACAA
>KQ993070.1:246135-261913 GCA_001598015.1 Dorcoceras hygrometricum | reverse complement strand
TGATCAATACAATAAAATTCAAACACAATACGAACCATTCATAGTGTATTTTCGTTGATTACCTTACTGGCAACTCGTGCCTGGCTCCAACCGGAATTACAAGAACGCCGGCTCTTCACGGTAGGCGGCGGTAGATTCGTCAATCAGGTCCATGACCGGAAACGATCTCCCTCCGATCAGCCTGCACTAGAAGACTGATGGATTTTATCACCAACGGATTCTCCTCGAAAAGTTGGCCGGAACAAATTCCGGCGAGGGGCGGCGGCGGCGACGGTGCAAGGCGGCGGCGGCGGCGATATTATAGAGGAGGGGGCGGCGACTTTTGAGAGCTAGGGTTAGGGTTGCATTAGTTGTAATTTTATGAGTTATGAAGCCCTAGTCTACCTTAAGTAGATTAGTGACGGACTTGGACCGGCCCAACGGGCCCGGGTCCAACGAATGAACATTCGGTTCATCCCTATCACCGTGACTTCATCGTAACTCCGATCGCCGATCAGATCGGACCAATCGACTCAGTTTCCAAAACTGAATACTATGATCTGAAAAATCATTTTTCAGAACCCCAGTGCAAAATGACCGTTTTGCCCCTCAACAGCGGGAAATCACGATTTGACCCCTGTTGACTTTTAGGAAGTCGCACTTCCCAAAATCCTCTTCCCATGCTCAACACATTGAGCTCAGTATCCGTGTGGGAATCTCTAATCCAGTACTTGTGTGACCCTCAATGATTCAGGGATACAGCTAGCCGTGGGCCCACAACCGAATACACAGTGACTATTAGATGTGTTTCATGATAGCCGTCATACCCACTATCACATCTAACATACACTATAGTGCATTCTAGGTCTTTACTCAACGCAATTGTTAATCATCATACAACACAATGAAAGTAAAGAATGCCGTAAATAAATGCGAATATCATATATAAAGATCGTTTCATACAAGAGTCTATGAACCCACACGCCACAAGTTGGCTAGTTGGGCATCTACTCTAACACAGAGTCTTTAGAGAGTTCATCGATCAGTTTGTGATTGTATTTATCGATGAAATTTTGGTGTACTCTAAGACTCCGATACATCACAAAAAGCATTTGAAGTTGGTTCTTCAGACGCTAAGAGATTCACAGCTGTATGCCAAGTTCTCCAAGTGCGAGTTTTGGTTGGATCGAGTTGTGTTTCTGGGTCATGTGATTTCTGTTGATGGTATTTCTGTGGATACTAGTAAGGTTGAGGTTGTTCTTAACTGGGAGCGTCCCAAGAGTGTTGCTGAGATTCGTAGTTTCTTGGGTTTGGCTGGATATTATCGGCGCTTTATAGAAGGATTTTCTAGTATAGCTAAGCCAATGACGCAGTTGACTCAGAAAGACAAGAGGTTTGTGTGGGCTGAGCAATTCGAGAATAGTTTCCAATTGCTCAAGGGGAAGCTGACTACAGCGCCTGTGTTAGCTCTGCTGTGTGGTTCGGGAGGTTTTGTGGTTTGTGCAGATGCTTCCTTGAATGGATTGGGTTGTGTGTTGATGCAGAATGGTCGAGTCATTGAGTATGACTCTCGGCAGTTGAAACCGCATGAGACTCGTTACCCAGTTCATGATTTGGAGCTGGCAGTAGTGGTGTTTGACTTGAAGATTTGGCGCCACTACCTGTATGGTGAGCAATTTGTGGTGTACTCCGACCACAAGAGTCTGCATTGTTAGGATAAAGTTTATAGTTTTGGTGATAACAAAAAGACAAGATTAATCAGGTCGTAAAACTTTGATATTACAGAGTTACGGTTATTGGATTTTATACAGTCATTTGGGTATCTAGACACAAGGTACAGCGGATCTTTTATCCAGACGTAGGATACAGTCTTTTGTACAAACCAGACGAGAGCTACAGTAATCCAGACGAGAGCTACAGTAATCCAGACGAGAGCTACAGTGAGTCAGTCTTTGGTATTGAATAAATCGCAAGTTACAGTGAAATATATAACCAGTTGATGGATATATCAGAAGCAAGCTACAGTGAAAAGCAGAATCAGTCGTTGTGTCGTTATTTTGATACCAGACGCAGTATTCCAGACGTTGTAGTGTTTATTAATGTGTAGCGTAAACTACGTCGTTTTGATAAGTCAAAACGACAGCGCTGGATTAGCGCAAGAAATCAGACGATGGGTTTTCGAAAGGATTCAGACGTTGGTATATCAAAGTTTCTAGTCGTTGCATGCTCTCAAGTATAATTCAGTCGCAACAGTATAAACAACTATGGAGAAAGATCTGCTTAACAAAAGGAATTTCAGGCACAAGCATAAAAGCAATTCAAATACGATTGATTACTCAACTTGGAAAAGATCAACGGATTCTTACAAATTGCCTGGAATTTAGGAGACAACGTCAGTACTATTTTGGGTAAATAGTATTAGAGTAGATGCCCAACTAGCCAACTTGTGGCGTGTGGGTTTTATAGACTCTTGTATGTAACGATCTTTATATATGATATACGCATTTCTTTTATGGCATTCTTTATTTTCATTATGATTATAATGTTAACAATTGTGTTGGATAAAGACCTAGAATGCACCATAGTGTATGTTAGATGTGATCATGGATATGATGGCTATCATGAAACACATCTAATAGTCACTGTGTATTCTGAACTCGTTCCTAGTCGATTGGGCCGTCAAAATGAGGATAAGGCCGCCCGAGCTTGAGACTAGCATCTGCGATGTGAAGTACCATGTTTCATTGGTAGGGAACATTGTGATATTCTGAGCATGCAGATGGATAGTGACCTGGTGATCTATCGAACTACTCTCGTTCGGACTTTCCAAGTGGTTACCATTTGTCGAGTGGATAAGTCCGAGGTCTTGGTTGTACTGATTAGTCATCACTACTCGAAACGTCATTGAGACTCTACATGATAGGCGTCTCACTTTGACCCGTTTACCGACTCACTTGGGGTCATAAGGTGGCGGGATTGGGTGAGGTCCCGATGCATGTAGGAGTCGATGCTTCGTTGTCGAGGATTCACCGCTCGCTTTCATGCGTGGATATCCTATGCTATCTGAGGAGATAATAGTGTATAAATCTCTGGCCAGAGTACTGGATGTGTTTTAGGTAAATGGGTTTGCCTAGTAACACTCGCGATGTCACTATTTGATCTCCAAGATGTATGCATAGTTATCGGATCTTTAGCGACTCTCGATTTACCAATGGTCGTTGATCTTATCGAGATATATGTGTTGAAAGGACCGTACTGTACGCTAACCACTACCGACTGGTTCTTGCAGGCACTATCAGTGATACCTAGGGGATCATGGGGCGATGTTTCTAGGCGCTTTACCATGATCCGTTGGGCAAGTTCGAAATTGTGATTTCGGAGTCACAATGGTTGTGGGCCCACGGCTAGCTGTATCCCTGAACCATTGAGGGTCACACAAGTACTGGATTCACGATTCACGCACGGAAATTAAGCTCAATGTGTTGAGCATAGGAGGAGAATTTTAGGGAGTGCGACTTCCTAAAAGTCAATAGGGGTCGAATTGCGATTTCCCAAAGTTGAAGGGCTAAACTGTAATTTTGGACTAGGTGATCTGAAAAATTGTTTTTTGCATCATAATATTCTATTTTGGAAACTGAGTCGATCGATCCGATCTGATCGTCGATCGGAGTTATGATGAAACCACAGTGATTTAAATGAACCGAATGTTCATATGGACCTGGGCCTGACCCAAGTCCAATGGGCCGGTTCAAGCCCATCATAGGTCTATATGTTGATATGACCTAGGGCTACAATCATAACTTGAACACACATCATACCCTAGTCTCTATAGCCGCCGCCCCTTCTCTCCATAAGCCTCGCCGCCGTCGGCCTCCAAGCGCCGCCGCCGCCGCATCGCCACTCGTCGCCGGTGACTTCATGATCGGACTTGTTCCGATCAGCGTGACGAGGAGATTCCGTTCGTGCCAAATTCGTCAGGCCTTCTAGTGCAGGCTGATGAAGGAATCTTGTTTCCGGTCGTGGACCTGATTAGGAGGATCTACCGCCGCCTACATTTCAAGAGCCAGAATTCCCTGTGAATCTGGTTGGAGCTAGGCGTGTGAGGATTCAGATTTTTAATTAGTGATTAATCGGATTTTGAGTTAGAATAGTCACGAGAATTCAAGAATTTAGATTTCTGGAATTTCGAATTTTGGTGAAATCTGATTTGGAAAATATTGAGATCTCTAGTTGGGATTGTCCAGATTTTAGTTTGTGTTTTTCGGGTGAAATCTGGTCGAAAAATGTCGAGATTTATAGTGAATTTGATAGAGATCTTTGTTGATAAAATATGATTTTGTCGACAAAATGCGATTTTAGTTATAAAATATGATTTTATAATTAAAATATGATTTTGTAGGAAATTGTCAAATATGATTTGATTATTTAATTTATGTCAATTAATTAGATTGATTGCATGTTTGGGATGATCGAGAGCCGTGCCCAATGTGTTAGGTGTATGCTCTAGGTTTTGCGATTTTGGTTGTATATATATATTGTTGTTATATCGTTATAAAGTGGGTCTGTTTGTGGCCCGTTCCCAGCCCTACAAATTTGTATCCCAATGTGTCATGGCAATTTAAATGTAAATTACTAGATTTAGTGGGAGGACATTTGAAGACGGTGGAGATGACGGTCAAAGATATTGAAGACCGAAGATCTGTAAAATCGAAGCAATTGTAATAAGATTGCATTGCATATTGCATTTCACCTAGGACTGGACCCAGGTCCGTGACTGGCAACCACGGACCGCATAGCTCTCGTGATCGATCATCCCAAAGTTTGTTTATATATATGCGATATATATGTTAGTTGAATCCGCATGTTAAATTGTGATTTAAACTATGAGACCAAATTTTTCAAAATTAAAATCCCTCGTTTTAAATATGATTTAAAACTGATATCAAGATTAAAAGTTTATTCGATAAACTAAGGGAATTTAAATTTGTTTAAATTTTCCTTACCTTCCATCAACAATGATTTTACGTCGATGCTACCCGCATACATAGCCCGGCTCATATTATTGAGGGAGTTGTGTATGCCGGAAAGCTGTACACGTCATTGACACTTGTTGTGAGTTGGTTGGAACTCCCTTTAACGTTGGCTCATATTATTGGGGACGTTAAGGGGACCGTCCTTCACAACTCGACATTGATGGATCATCTTGACACGTGATAGTAATCGGCGTCATATTATTGGGCCCTTACTGGACGTGAGGTAAAATACATAGAGGTTGCACCGGTTGCAATTGGACTCTACTTTTTGAGGGTCATGGTTGGCTGATATTATTCGGGACCATGATCGCTTGATTGGGCTCTGTGTACCCACTAAGGAAACTTGCTTTCTCGATTTCATTAGAGGGTGGTGAAATCGTTAAAATAGTGGGAGGGTAATTCATAAAATAAATGACCTTGTTTTGTGTCTTAGCGTTTTTTATATATAGTTAGTAATGCATGTCTGTTTTTCTTTTCATTATAAACTGCTTATAAAATGTCTTCGATCAAAAACCCACTCGCTGCTATACTGGATAGCAACAAGTTCACCGGTCTGAACTACCAAGACTGGCTTCGAAACCTCAACATTGTGTTGGCTTCGGAGAAGCTCCTCTACACGCTAGACAAGAGCCCTCCGAAGGAAGCCCCTGCCGATATCAGCCCTGAGGAGCTGACAAATCTTAACAAATGGTGGGATGACGAGCTTAAGACTCGATGCTATATGATGGCATCGATGTCAAACGAAATGCAACGGCGCTTTGAGAAAACGGTATATGCTGCTGACATACACCTTCATCTTAAAGAACTGTATGGGGAGAACTCTCGACATGAGAGGTTCACCACTGTCAAGGGGCTTATGACGAGCCGCATGCGCGATGGGACTTTGGTCCGCGAGCATGTGGTTCGTATGATTGGGCTCATTGAAAAGTTGGTGGGCCTTGATATCACACTTCCACATGAGCTGTCAGTGGATTTGCTTCTCCTCTCACTACCCGCTGCATTCGACCCCTTTGTGGTCAACTTCAACATGAACAAGCTGGAAGCCACCCTTGAAGAGGTGGTTAACATGCTGGTCGTGTTTGAGGGGACCATAAAGAAGGACAAGCCCGTCCTCCTTATGGGCTCTTCTTCCTCTGCGAAGAAGGGGCCCAAACGCAAGGGCAAGAAGCGTAAGGCCCCTGTGAAGGAGGAAAAGCCCACCAAGAAGCCCAAGGCAAAGGCTTCCAAGCCAAACAAGACTGAGGATGTTTTCCACCACTGCCCACAAGCCTGGGCACTGGAGGAGGAACTGCAAGGAGTACCTCGAGCAGTTGCGAACTGCAAAAGGTATGTTGTATATCGAAATAAATATGTCTCTTAATTCGACTTCTTGGGTACTTGATACCGGATGTGGATCTCATATCTGCAATGATTTGCAGGTGATGACAAGAATCCGACGTCTTAGAGAGGGTGAGACCCACTTGAGGCTGGGCAATGGAGCAAGAGTTGCTGCAGTAGCTATAGGAGATGTTTATTTATTTCTATCTTCAGATTTTAAGTTGTTATTGAGAAACGTTTTATTTGTTCCCAAATTAATAAAGAACATTATTTCTATTTCTATGCTTGATAGTGATGGATATTCTTGTGTTTTTGCTAATTCGATTTGCAATATATACAAGAATGAATGTTTAATTGGAAATGGGGAACGCGAAAACGATCTATACACCTTAAAATTAAAACAAGTTCCAACTCGCGATGTGGAAACACATACAACAAAAATTAAAAGGAAATGCGATAGCTTGAACCCAGCACAGCTTTGGCACGCTAGGCTAGGTCATATTTCTCTAAGTAGGATGAACAAGTTAGTTAGGAGTGACATGTTTGATTTATCAGACATTAACTCCCTACCGACTTGTGAGTCTTGACTCAAGGGAAAGATGACTAAACAACCCTTCAAGGGCAAGCCTGAACGTGCCCAAGGCCTATTGGATTTGATCCATACTGATGTGTGTGACCCACTTAGTATTGGTACTAAATACGGTCACACATACTTCATCACCTTTACCGATGATCACTCTAGGTATGGGTACTTGTACTTAATGAAGCACAAGTCTGAGTCCTTTGAAAGGTTCAAAGAATTCAAGGCTGAAGTAGAAAATCAGCAAGGCAAAAGTATTAAAGCTCTTCGATCCGATCGAGGTGGTGAATACTTGAGTGCTGAATTTCAAGACTATCTAAAAGAGAATGGGATTCTCTCACAGTGGACCCCTCCGGCCACATCACAGCTCAATGGTGTAGCGGAGCGTCGTAATCGAACCCTCATGGACATGGTTCGATCTATGATGAGCTTCATTGAGCTTCCTACCTCGTTTTGAGGCTATGCGCTCGAAACGGCGGTAATATTGTTGAACAATGTCCACACCAAGACGGTGGACAAGACTCCGTATGAGATATGGATCGGCAAACCACCCAAATACTCATACATGAGGATTTGGGGATTTCCTGCTTACGTGAAGCAGACAGTGGGAGATAAGCTGGATACTAGATCCATCTTATGCTACTTCATTGGGTATCCAAAGAATTCCATTGGATACTACTTCTACTATCCCAACGAAACAAAAGTGTTTGTTTCTAGAAATGCCACCTTTATGGAAAGGGAATTTCTACTCGATAGAAAGGGCAAGATAGTAGAGCTCGAAGAAGTTCGAGAACCAAATGAAGTACCAAGTGAGTCTCCCGCACCTCAAGAGCAAGTACCAGAAATGGTCGCACCTAGGAGATCCGAAAGGGTTCCTAGGGCTCCTGAAAGATATGGTTTCCTTCTTTAAGATGATCAAAGTGATCAAGTTATTGGATGTGATCCAAGAACTTTCAAGGAGGCAATTTCCGATGCTGATTCTAATTTGTGGCTTGAAGCAATGCAGTCTGAGATTGACTCAATGCATGCGAAACAAGTTTGGACTCTTGTCAATCCTACCGAAGGAATTGTTCCTATTGGGTGTAAATGGATGTACAAGAGGAAACTTGGGCCTGATGGTAAGGTATTGACCTACAAGGCACGACTGGTCGCGAAAGGTTACACTCAAAGGCAAGGTGTTGACTATGATGAAACCTTTTCACCAGTCGCAATGTTCAAGTCAATTAGAATCTTACTAGCCATAGATGCATGGTACGACTATGAGATATGGCAAATGGATGTGAAAACTGCGTTCCTTAATGGAAACATTAAGGAAGAGATCTATATGACGCATCCTGAGGGTTTCACATCTGTAGGAAGTGAGCATAAGGTATGCAAACTTCAGAGATCGATCTACGGTCTCAAACAAGCATCGAGGAGTTGGAACCTGAGATTCGATGAAACAATTAAGGAATTTGGTTTCATCAAGAATCAGAGCTTGGAATACAGATCTATCGAGATAGATAGAAAAGGATGCTCGGACTCACCCAATCTACCTACATCGATACCGTACTTAAGAGGTTCTCTATGGAAGAGTCCAAGAGAGGACACCTACCTATGTGCCACGGGGTCACTCTATCCAAGTCTATGTGTCCAAAGACTGATGAGGAGATAGAGAGTATGGCACGTGTACCATATGCCTGGCTATAGGTAGTATTATGTATGGCATGATCTCGACTAGACCGGATGTCGCATATGCTCTGAGTGTCACGAGCCGCACCAGGCCAACCCCGGCCAATTGCATTGGAAGGCCGTGAAGGATATTCTTAAGTACTTACGAAGGACTAAGAATATGTTCATGGTCTATGGGGGTGGTGAACTGAAATTGGAAGGCTACACAGATTCTAGCTTCCAATGTGACTTGGATGATTCGAAGTCTACCGCTGGATTTGTATTCATGCTCAATGGTGGTGCTGTCTCTTGGAAGAGTCCCAAGCAAGACACCATCACGGATTCAACCACTGAGGCTGAGTACATCGCAGCATCAGCTGCTGCTAAGGAGCCGGTTTGGATAAGGAATTTCGTACAAGAGTTGGGCGTCATCCCTGATGGAGTTGGTCCAGTCCCGGTGTACTGCGACAACACGGGTGCCGTTGCGCAAGCAAAGGAGCCTAGGTCTCACCAAAGATCCAAACATATACTGAGGAAATACCACATAATCCGGGATATTGTGGCTAGAGGTGACATAGCAGTTGAGAGAGTCGCCTCTGCGGACAACATTGCAGATCCACTTACGAAGCCCTTGCCAGGACCGTTGTTTGAAAAACATCGCGAGACAATGGGACTGCGTCTGATGAGTAGTTGGCTATAGGGCAAGTGGGAGATTGTTAGAGTAGATGCCCAACTAGCCAACTTGTGGCGTGTAGGTTTTGTAGACTCTTGTATGTAACGATCTTTATATATGATATACGCATTTCTTTTATGGCATTCTTTATTTTCATTATGATTATAATGTTAACAATTGTGTTGGATAAAGACCTAGAATGCACCATAGTGTATGTTAGATGTGATCGTGGATATGATGGCTATCATGAAACACATCTAATAGTCACTGTGTATTCTGAACTCGTTCCTAGTCGATTGGGCCGTCAAAATGAGGATAAGGCCGCCCGAGCTTGAGACTAGCATCTGCGATGTGAAGTACCATGTTTCATTGGTAGGGAACATTGTGATATTCTGAGCATGCAGATGGATAGTGACCTGGTGATCTATCGAACTACTCTCGTTCGGACTTTTCAAGTGGTTACCATTTGTCGAGTGGATAAGTCCGAGGTCTTGGTTGTACTGATTAGTCCTCACTACTCGAAACATCATTGAGACTCTACATGATAGGCGTCTCACTTTGACCAGTTTACCGACTCACTTGGGGTCATAAGGTGGCAGGATTGGGTGAGGTCCCGATGCATGTAGGAGTCGATGCTTCGTTGTCGAGGATTCATCGCTCGCTTTCATGCGTGGATATCCTATGCTATCTGAGGAGATAATAGTGTATAAATCTCTGGCCAGAGTACTGGATGTGTTTTAGGTAAATGGGTTTGCCTAGTAACACTCGCGATGTCACTATTTGATCTCCAAGATGTATGCATAGTTATCGGATCTTTAGCGACTCTCGATTTACCAATGGTCGTTGATCTTATCGGGATATATGTGTTGAAAGGACCGTACTGTACGCTAACCACTACCGACTGGTTCTTGCAGGCACTATCAGTGATACCTAGGGGATCATGGGGAGATGTTGCTAGGCGCTTTACCATGATCCATTGGGCAAGTCCGAAATTGTGATTTCGGAGTCACAATGGTTGTGGGCCCACGGCTAGCTGTATCCCTGAACCATTGAGGGTCACACAAGTACTGGATTCACGATTCCCGCATGGAAACTAAGCTCAATGTGTTGAGCATAGGAGGAGAATTTTAGGGAGTGTGACTTCCTAAAAGTCAACAGGGGTCGAATTGCGATTTCCAAAAGTTGAGGGGCTAAACTGTAATTTTGGACTAGGTGATCTGAAAAATTGTTTTTCGCATCATAGTATTCTGTTTTGGAAACTGAGTCGATCGGTCCGATCTGATCGTCGATCGGAGTTATGATGAAACCGCAGTGATTTAAATGAACCGAATGTTCATATGGACCTGGGCCTGACCCAAGTCCAATGGGTCGGTTCAAGCCCATCATAGGTCTATATGTTGATATGACCTAGGGCTACAATCATAACTTGAACACACATCATACCCTAGTCTCTATAGCCGCCGCCCTTCCTCTCCGTAAGCCTCGCCGCCGTCGGCCTCCAAGCGCCTCCGCCGCCGCCGCACCGCCGCCCGTCGCCGGTGACTTCATGATCGAACTTGTTCCGATCAGCGTGACGAGGAGATTCCGTTCGTGCCAAATTAGTCAGGCCTTCTAGTGCAGGCTGACGAAGGAATCTTGTTTCCGGTCGTGGACCTGATTAGGAGGATCTACCGCCGCCTACATTTCAAGAGCCAGAATTCCCTGTGAATCTGGTTGGAGCCAGGCGCATAGACGCCAGCAAGGTAACGATTCAAACATCCTATGTATGTTTATCGTTGATTATTTGATATGTATTGTACGTTTCGGGGCAAAATTTTAACTTCCGCTGCGCCCCCAGGAAACGGGATCCGGATCCGCCACTTTCGCCAACAAATATACATATTTACAGAGGTTGTTACACGGTTTTTGCACGGATATGGAAATCGACTAATTTTCTCTGACAGTGTGCAATTTACCTTGTAGTGGAGCAGAGTATACGGTTACAGAATTATCAGAATTTCAAAAGGATTTTATTTCCTTAACAGATTGAAGTGACCGTTGAGCGAAGACTATAAATACCAGCAGTTTGAATTGAAGATATACTTCGCTCTCATTAACTTGCCAAAACTCTGTCAAATTGATTTCTGAGCATTCTTTGTTGAAGCAATCTCAAAGCTCACAAAACTCGAAGAACTCACAAGTGTTGATCTTCATTGAAATACCTTCGAGTCTATCTTCTGGGTACATTTTTGTAATCAAGTCTCATTGTTGAAACCAGAAGATTTTACAGTCTCATACATTGTATATTCACTGTTGTTATCATTATTGAGTCTGTAACAAACGTGCTCTCAAAAGCCGTTTGAAAATATTACAAAGGATTGTAAGACAGCAGCTGCGCGTGCTTGTGAAGTTAGTGCTGCTAGGAGGTCATACAAGTGAGGCTTGTGTGATCAGGTGTGTGCAGAAGAACTGTAACATCAAAGCTTCTAGTGGATCCTTCCTGAAAAGGAAGAAGGGGAGACGTAAGATATTTATATCCGAACTTCCACAAACAAATTCTGAACCCTTATCTTTTATATTCCGCATTTATTTATTGTTTACTGTTCACAAATTAATCGGCTTCATTCCGCACTCTTTAGTTAGCCAAGAGATTTGCACTTAACTGAGATACCTTAAGTCTGATTACTCAGACTTAAGTTGAGCAGCGCTTGTAAAAATATTTTAATCGAGTTTGAAAATTTAAAAATCGAAGGAGTTCATTCAACCCCCCTTCTGAACTCCTGTACTTGTTTTGATCCTATTTTGGGACCATCAATTGGTATCAGAGCTTGCGAGTCTCAGTTATTGAACAGTTGTTGTGTGTGCTCTACTTTATATTAACATGTCTACCTCTCACAACAAGATTCCTCTGTTTTCAAGGGAAGATTACGATGATTGGAAAATCCGCATGCAAGCACATCTGGCCGCACATGATGATGAGATGTGGACTGTTATCACTGAAGGGCCATTGAAAATTATGAAGCCTGATCTAGCATTTGCAATAACAAATGGCGAGCCTCAGTTTCTGGAGAAGGCCAGACATGAATACACCAGTGATGATAAGAAGAAAGCCAACTTGGACAATGTGGCCAGGGACATCCTATACAAGACGCTGGACAAGGACAAAAACATGTTCAGCAAAATCAAAACCTACGCCACAGCAAAGAACATCTGGGAAAAGCTGGTCCAGATATGTGAGGGAAGTGACGAGACGAAGGAGAACAAGCTGACGGTTGCTCAACAGAAGTACGAGTCCATCAAAATGAAGGATGGAGAAACAATGACAGAGTTTGACGAACGTTTCAGTGCAATAGTGATCGAGTTGAACAGCCTTGGCAAAGAATACAGTAACAGAGAGTTGGCGTTGAAAGTAATGAGAGCGCTGCCCCGGGAGTGGGACGTGAAGACAATGGCGATGAGGGAGTCGAAGGACCTGAACAAGCTGGAGCTTCACGATTTATTTGCCAACCTCAAGGCCTACGAATTCGAGTTGGAAACAAGAGCAGAAGCTGGTCCATCTACCTCTCAACCGACCAAGGCATTAGCAGCAACTGCATCTACTAAACAATGCTCTCCAAGCACAAGCAAATCAGTAGATCAACTCAGTGACGACGTCATGTCCCTCTTCGTTAAGAAGTTTGGGAAATACTTGAGAAGATCTTTCAACCCTTCCTCTCCTTACAATAATTTCAATAAATCTTATAAAACTGCTTCTGATATGAAATGTTATAATTGTGATCGTCCAGGGAACTTTGCAGCTCATTGCAATAGGCCAAGGAAGGAGGACAGATCCAGAGACGATAAGAGATCAGATGATAGATACAGAAGAGACGATAAGAAGGAGGATAGATACAAGCGAGAGGACAAGACAGAAGAGAGAGTTGTTGAGAGATCCAAGGAGCGATCCAAGGACAGGAGGATGAGAACAAGACCTGACAGAAGGCCAAACAGAAAGAATGATAGGAAGGTGCTGATG
Source organism: Dorcoceras hygrometricum (assembly GCA_001598015.1). NCBI lineage: Eukaryota > Viridiplantae > Streptophyta > Magnoliopsida > Lamiales > Gesneriaceae > Dorcoceras > Dorcoceras hygrometricum. The sequence goes on along the minus strand of KQ993070.1, from coordinate 248,687 downwards.
GCAGAAGAGAGCACCAAAAGCTGGGCAGATACTGATTCAGACTCTTCCTCCAGCAGCAGCTCCTCATCAAGTGACAGTGAAATCAGCTGGAGGCGCAAGAGAAGAAGATTCGTGTTTATAAGTACTGCTGACGAATCTGTTAGCAGTCGCAAAGATATAAGTACTGTTGATGAATCCATCAACAGTCGCCATTCCAGAAGAAGAAGAAGAAGAATAAGAAGATTTCATTTATAAGTACTGTTGATGAATCTATCAACAGTCGCTATTCAAGAAGCAAGAAGCTGGAGATGGAGCTGGAGCGAAGATATTTGGCGAGATGATGAAGATCAGCTGGAGCGCTAAGATTGGATGACATCAGCAGTAACGTCATCATTCAGCAGGGAGCTACAGTTGGAGATCCAGCAGATGAGAAGAGGCGCTAAATTTGGATTGAGCTGTGATGACATCAGCCTTGATGTCATCACAATCAGCAGATGGATTCAGCAGATGATGCTAAGCGCAAAAGAGAAGCGACGTCGTGTTTTGAATCAGCAGATGAAGCAAAGCGTGAGTGAAGAAGCGACGTCGTATGGAGATTCAGCAGGTGGATTAGAAGTTGATGACGTCATCGGTGACGTCATCCAGTCGCAAGAATCAGCAGGTAGCTTGCATTCCAAGCGCAAAAGAGAAGCGACGTCGTATTGTCATATTCAGCAGATGAAGCGACGTCGTGTGGAGATTCAGCAGATGCTATTTGGAGATAGCAAAACGATGTCGTTTACATAAGTTGATACGACAGCGTTTTGCTCGTATCCTAAAGATTCAGCAGGAAGACTTTGCGTTGTTATTTTCAGCAGACGAAGCTACAGTGCATCCAGTCGCAACGCAAAGCATCCAGTCGCAAGAAGATCCAGTCGCAAGCAACAGCAGCATCCAGTCGCAAGAAGATTCAGGCGAAGCTTTTGATGATCCAGTCGCAAGCAACAGCAGCATCCAGTCGTGAGCTTATTTGTATCAGCTGTTGCTATATATTCAGTCGCGAGCTACAGTGACCAGTCGCAAGATTCAGCAGGAAGATGTTGCGATGGAAATAATCAGCAGGCGCGAAGATTCAGCAGGTAGCAACAGTACTTCCAGTCGAGAGCTTATATATATCAGCTGTTGCTACTCATCCAGTCGCAAGATGATCCAGTCGCAGTGTTAAATCAGTAGCGAAGCAGTTGACGATTTGCGAGAAATGGAAGTCAACTGCTGAGCTAAATTCAAATGGCGAAAGCGACAAGAAGCAATCAACGCTCAAGATGGAAAGATTCAATGGCTGAGATTTCGTCGTGCAATTTGCCTCAATTCAAGGGAACAAGTTTTGTACTATTCTGGGAAACAGTACAATATACAGAGGATGTTTGCACGCATTTGGAAAGAAGACAAATTAGCCATATGAAGCGCTGAACAGATTTGGAATCTATCTAACGGCCATATTTCAAACAGAGGCTATATATTCGAGAAGCGCTCATTAAAGAAGCGTTCTGGTTCTGCTGAGTGTAAAAAAGAAGTTGGTCGTCGTCCAGTTGAGAGACGACGTTGGTGCATCTACAATACTGTGGGAAATATTCATTGATTACACAGTGCACCAACAGAGGGAAAATAATCTGAAGTGAAGCTGTCAACTAATCATTCGAGAGAGAGTTTCATTGCAGTTGACAGTGTAGCTAGAATTAGCTTGTTAGAGCATTTCCCTCGTGTGTGAGAAAAACAGAGAGATGAGAGCTTAAATGTATCAATCTCACACACCCGGATTCATTCACATCTCTATGTGAATGAATCTTGAAATATGTTCACAGATCCCGTCCAAGCATGAAGACGTTAAACTCTTGTGTATGTAGTTAGTCACACAGTTGCGGCTGATGTGCAGTTATGAAGTAGTGGATCCTTCCGAGGTGGAAGAAGGGGAGATGTAGGATGTTGATATCCGAACTTCCATAAACAAATATGCTGTGCTGAGTATCGTGTTCTTTAAGCTTTCTGTATTGCATATTTACTTAGCACGCATTCCGAGGTGGAAGAAGGGGAGATGTAGGATGTTGATATCCGAACTTCCATAAACAAATATGCTGTCTTGTATCGTGTTCTGTTATTCATTCAGCAAGCATTTACTTTAGCATTGCACGTTTATAATTCAGCACATCGCATCTTTAGTTTAGCATTGCACGTTTATAATTCAGCACATCGCATTGCACGCATAAACAGTTCAGTTCTTAGCATCTCAGCAGCACACACTTGAGGATACTGACAGCTTGAAGATTGAGTTGAGTAAGCTGACAGTAGAGAATGAATTGTTGAAAAGTGAGTCCAGTGAGCTCAAGGCTGAAGTTGAAAGATTGACTAAAGAAATGAGCTCCTGGACCCAATCAGCTCGTGCTTTCCACAAACTGCAAGAAATCCAAAAGTCAGTACATGATAGAACTGGCTTAGGTTTCAGTAGTAGCGAAAGCAGCGAAGGGGAGACAAGTACTCAATCACAGCCAGCATATGACAAGTTCAACAAAATGAGCTTTGTCAAAGCCAATGTGATA
>KQ993070.1:210913-226808 GCA_001598015.1 Dorcoceras hygrometricum | reverse complement strand
GTATGTGGAATTGTCGTGCCTGCTGGTTGTGTCCTGTTGAGGATTGTGTATGCTAATTGTGTATTTGCTGCGTTGCATATGTTTATATGCTTGCATTTCCGCATGTTGCATACACGCATGGTATTCCTTTCCAGTTTTGGTAGTCTTTGTACCATTGTTGTATTGTTGTTATTTCTTACCAGGATGTGAGTGCGAGCGGTAATACCGCACTCTCATCTCCCTGCTGGGATCGTAGCCACCATGCGCCGAGTGGTTAAATACCACAGTTCATGGGCGAGGCAACAGTAGGTCGATTTGTTTGATGCATCCGGTAAGTGGGTGTAGTATCATGGCGAGTGGCTCACTACCACACTGTGAACACACCCCGTGGCCACTGTTTGTTGTTTGAAATTCTTGGAGCTATGTTTGAGTTCCTTAGCTCCCTTGTGGGTCGAGCTTTCCGTGTTCTTCGGCGTCTCATGCATAGAACCTGCATTTTATTCCTTGTTGTTTATTTCTGTTGTATTATTGCTCTCCGTACTGGGGTTTGACCCCATGTCCCTCCGGGGCTTGGTTTGTTTCTTTGTTGCGTTGTTTTCAGGAAACCCAGGTTCTACAGCTGGTCGTGGTTTCAACCCAGCTGGTGGTGCCCCAGGAGGTGGCTAGTGTGTCCCATAGCATATAGCATATATATATATATATGTATCAGTTAGCCAGGGGGATGCCCTGCGCTTTGTTGTTGTACCCGTAGGGGAATATGATACATGTTTGAATTATGTATGCTTTATTGTTGATTGTTTTATGATTTGGGAAACTTATTTTAAATATCGTTGTATTTTAAATATTATGTTTTAAACCGTCGGGCCTAAAAGCAAAAGTTTTATCCACTTTTTGATAGCTTCCGCATGTGTTTATCTGTTGTGAGCACGAGGCCTGACATATGGAGAGCTATGAGTAGTTATCAGATCGGACAAGATCCGTTTGTGGTTTCGCTTTGGCAAGGGTTAGTCGTAGTCGTCAGCTTTGGCTAGAACTGTTTGATTTCGAAGACGAAATATTTTAAGGTGGAGAGAATGTGAGGGCTGTGATTAACCAAGGTAATTAGTAGTTTAATCATGTTTAAATTAAATGGTTAATCGCCTTGATTTTCCAGCTTCTAGAGCTACCTGTAGAGGATACAATCTGATCTTACGTTTCGCACTAAGCTGATGGTGTAAGCTGTGTCGGGTTTCAGCTTGAGTTGGAACTAGCGAGAGCTGTTAGAGTGGCTGTGCTGCTCTTGGGTGTTGGAGTTGATTAGAGTTCCAGCTTGGAGGTAAGCTGGTAAGGTCCAGCTTAGATCTAAGCTGGTATGTTGCACGAGTATGTTAGACATGTGGAAGCGCAAGGTGTTTATTGTGGACCGGATTAGGCGTAAACTGTGAGCTGTGAAGGTGTGATCTACTAAGAGCCTGTGCTGCTGTGAGATCGTGATCTGCTGTGGTCTGTGTACGAGAGAACTGACCTGTGTTGTGCGTGAGCTGGTTGGTCTACGATCTGGGTAGAAGTGGTCTGTAATCCCTGTACTGCGAGATCTAATCTTGTGGTTGTGAGCTAAGCTGGGTGTTGCGCGAGCTGTTGGCTGTGATCTGATCTATGTTGACGAGTGATCTGTTATGAGTGTACGCCTAAGCTGGAGCAGTGGAGCTCCGAGATGGTTACTGGAACTGTAGATCAGTTCTGGAGTTAGTAGTATAAATAGCAGCTGCTGACCCGAGATTTAGTTATTTTTAGACCTCAGATATTTTAACTCTGGTGTGTTCGAGAAGATACCTCTCCCGAAACCCTTGTTGATATTGTTCACTCCTACCTTCTTTTTTTTCCAATTTCTGGAGTTTGGCCGACCAGTTTTTTGTCAAGAGAAGTACCTTTGGAAACCCCTTTCCAAACTCGTCAGTTTCATACCGGTATTGTGGTCGGAAATGGCCGGAGGAGGAAATGCAAAGTGGTAGAGTGTGCACTGTCGTTGCTTCTCCCAGCTGTGTTGTTCACCCGGACAGGTAATCGTGAACTGTAAGTATTGTTCCTTGTTCTTGGCTTCACTTTAAGACTAGTTTCCTTAGTTGTAGAGTAGACCCGAGCTGGATGTTGTAACCTAGGGTTTGTTATCTCGTGGTCGGGTTTCAGGTTATGCTCCGAGCTGGTTCTCATTGATTGATGGTCTAGTCTTTTGTTTGTGTTGGCTGTTTTAGGTTGCTGAGTGCTTTAAGATCCGTTTTTTATCTATGTGAGCTGTTAGCACTCTGGTTGCTTCTGAAGTGGCAGTGGAGGAGTGTGCGTGAGCAGTTCTGCGCTGAGCTTGTGTGTGTGCTCTGTTCTTCGATGGATTTATGACGTAGCTTGGTAAGATTTGAGCAGGTACGAATCTGAGCTTGTATTTACAGCTTTGAGATAGGCATGGGAATATATTTATGCGTGATGTACAGCTGTGCCGTGTGTTCTGTGTAGAGGCCTTGAGTGTGTGTATACTGCATGCTGTTGCCTGATCTGTTTTGCGTATTACCTGTTGTAGCCTAAGCTGGTTGTTATCTGCATGCTGTTCTTATTGTCGTGCTGCTCTACATGTGTTTTATAATATGCTGTCGTATGTATTTATTTGGATTCAAGTTGTTGTTTCTGCAAACACGCATGGCATGTTGTTGAGCTCCTTCTTTGTACCTGCATGTTGTTTCATAAGCTTAGATCCTCCCTTGTTATCTGCATTTTTTTCCGTGAGTTGAGCCTATATCCATTGTTATCCTTTTCTTGCCGTGCTGTTGAGCTAACCCGTTGTTATCAGGGTGCGTGTGATTGAGCGGCCGGGCAGCTCCCATTCTCTCTCATGCTCTATGGCCCACTATTCCAGCTTTGTTCTAGTGCTTCATGTGATTGAGCGGCTGGGTAGCTCCCATCCTCTCACATGCACTACGGCCATTTCTATTTTGTGTTGTTTCTAGTACCGTGTGTGATAGACCGGCCGAGTAACTCCCATTCTCTCACATGTTCAGTGACCACTCCTGTTCTGATAGCCAGCCGTGTGCTATTTCTTTGGGTTCTTTGATCTCTTCTGTTCTCATGCATTTCACGACATTATATATTGCATGATGTATCCGTTTGTTGTATTACGTTGATCTTCGTACTGGGGTTTTGACCCCTTCCCTTTAGGGCTGTTTTGGTTGTGTATGTGGTTTTCAGGTTTTGCAACTGGCCCTAGTGGTGCGTCAGCTAGATGAGCCCCATAGGCGTGGTTGAGTTCCCAGTTATGTATATAGTCCATCGAGTCATTTTCCAGGGGATGCCCTATGTTGTTGTGTCTTTAAAGATTCGATGTTTCTATAGTTGTGATTATATACATGTATTGGTTGAGATTTTTGTAATGATCTGTTACTTGACTTTGTTATAAGTCGGAATTTTGAGTATTACCGTTATTTAAAAGTTTTATTTTCCGTCAGACCAAAAGAAAATTTTATCCCACTTTTTAAGCTTCCGTTTTTTATAGTTAATTGCATGCGTAAACTCTGTTCTAGAGCATCGGGCCTGACATTTTGGTATCAGAGCTTTAATTGGTATAAGCTCGATTCGTTTCTGTCACACTTGAATCTAGGCACAGTGGTTGTTTTCTTGTTTTGTACTTGATTACTTGAATTACTTGCTTGTGTGCTTACTGTAGAGTGCCTCGTAAATGGCACCGAGGAGAAGTGGTAGAGCCAGTAGGAAGGTAGTAGGTGATTCGAGGGCTTTGGTTAGTGCCGAGGGAGAGGATGTTTCCAAACCTAGTGCTCTTGTGAGGCGTCGTGAGAGTCAGTCTTCGGCCTATCTCTCCTTTGCTAGTGCCATGAACAGAGCGATTGACTTTGCGGGAAGTCTTGTGGCTAGGAAACTTCAAATTCAGCAGTCAGCTGGACAAAGTGTGGATCCCATGCCATCTGGAACGTCTTCTTTCCAGCCTTCTGTGGCACCGCCGTCTTTGAGTTGTCAGAGGTTAAGTCCAAGAGGGAGGCAATTCAAGACATCTAGTTCGAGTTCTTTGAGTTCGGTTTGTTCTAGTGGAACAAGTCCGAGAGCAGCATTCTGTGGTCAGTGCGGAGGCAAGCATCGGTCCTCGAGTGCGAAGCGCTTGCAACAATTGTTCAGGTTGGACACTTTGCTAGGGTGTGTCCTACCATGGGACAACAGTCAAACCTATTGCAATACGGTTCGACTAGAAGTTCTTCGAGACGACCATATCTTCCTTTTCAGCCCCAGCATCAGGATTTCAGTCACCGGAGGCATCTAGGTTTAGAGAGATTTCTCCATTTCAGCAACCGAGACTTCAGCAAACTCAGGTGGATGCGATGACTGAGGAGCAAGCTGATGTTATGTCCGGAGGAGTTTTGCAGGTATTTGTTTTATACTTGTTAACTCTGCGTGATTTTAGTTTGACACGAGAACATCACACCCGTTTGTACTTGATTGTCTTTGCGTGGTGCGTGGGTTGGTTTCTACCCCACCTTGTTGTGTGATGTGGTGTCTTTATTAATCCTGACGGTGTGAGGTCGTTGTGACGTCCAAACCCATGGGAATCAACGGAGTGGAGTAAATGGATAATCAAAAAAGAATAGAAGGACTAAGTGTGAAATATTGTAAGCTGAATTCCCTTCCAAAAATTGAACACGAACAGTTGGCGCCAAAAGTAAGCAGTAGAAACATTTGGAATATAAGAACTTCAGATTTCGATTACAAAATGAGATATTACAACTATTGGAACTCTATATGAATTCTCTATTATTGTAATGGATCTTAATACAATTTTCGTCAAAAGATCAAAAACAACAACAGCATTGTCTTCGCGGAAACGCTGGCCTTTGACAAACACATGCAATCCCCAAATCTGGTTCAGCTCGTGCCACCTGCCTGTCCCTGAGCTGCCTCACCTGCATCAGGAAAACTAGTGAGCCTAGGGGCTCAGCAAGTAAAATTGAGGATAACAAGATCATATAATATAGGCAACAAATCATGTTACACAATTAAAAAAAGTCATCTGTATTGAAATCTTGTTACTGAAAAGACAGATCAGATCATCAGATCTAAATCACTTTTATACTGAGTGACTTATGGTCTAGAGGCTCTCTGGTGGTCCTGGTGCATGAAGCATGTTATCTGAATTCAGTAACTCTCTGTGAAGGGATTACAATAGTATTTCCATAATCCTGGTCCCTTCTGTGAAGGGATTACAGTCATGCCATAATCATGTCCCTTCCTGGAGATCGGGTCCTCTATGCCATAAGTGTTTAAAACTAAAACTTTACTTCCTTTAATTGAAATAGATATATTACATTGTTCTTGATCGAAAATGATTACTGAAACTGGTTGATTCACTGTTATTAAACTCATTTTGTCTTTAGGAACCTTACTGAGTGTACAGCTGGCTACGAGCTGATAATAGCGGAAACGAGCTCGGAAGAGAAACCGGCTTATGAACACAAAACAGCTTTGGCTAAAGAAAATAGATCACAAGCGTAAGGAACAGCATTGGCTATATAAAACAGATCTCTGGTGTGAAACAGATCACAGGTGTGAAGAACAGCTTTGGCTAAAGAAAGTAGCGCACATATAAGAAAAAATGATCTGGTTCTATGAAAAACCGCTTACGCGTAGTAAAACAGATTTGGTTCAAAGAAAACAGCTTAGGTGCAGTAAAACGATAACATAAGTTTCATAAGAAGAATTTCAGCTTTGGAAGGTCACTTAGCTTTGAGAAACCTAATCAGTAAGCAACGATTCACGCAGTCTGGTCAAGGAAAATAGGCCAGATCTGCTTAGAAACGAAGGTACTACTCTAGCTTAGACAGTCCCTAAACTGACTAGCTCAGCTTATTCGACCAGAACATAGTCCCGATCAAACCAGCACCCCTATCTGTTCAGAGTCGATGTCCATAACTTTTATAGCACACCAGAAAACAGAACATCTCTTGGCTTATCTTATCTGGAATCTGTACAACTCAGTATTTTAAAAACACAACTGCTTGCTAAATGATAACTGGTGAGATTCCCCAAACTAAAAGAACATCAAAGCAGTGAATCCATAGCTTAAACATGAACATGAACAGGCTGAACTGAAATATACATCAGGAAAGTACACAACAGAAAACAATGAAACGATATATGTTTTGCCAGATGCAGCAAAAAGCAATTTTACTTGCCTGAACTGAGAATCGCAACGAGCAGATGGCTTGGCTGGAAATATTCTCAAGCACACTCTGCGAGCTTCTAAATATTTTGAGAGAAATGAAAGATTTTCTTGTAAATAAATGAGATCTAAAATTCACGTAACAATCATATATATGGGAGCATGATTGGTATTAGGTGGGAGGCACTTGAGTAAGCATGGAATGTTGTACCTTATCTTTAAAATTTGCTAAAAGCTCCCTTGCTACTGTTTAAATTTGTAAATTGATTACACCATTTTTACCAAATCTCCCATCAAAAGCGTTTTATTTAAAAGAAAAACTGCTCCAGCTTGGGATTGTGCTTGGGGCGAAATCCTTCAAGAAACCATTTGGACCGTGCTTCTAAGCTGGAAGGAAAAGAAAGAAATCATCTTAGATAACTAATGCTAGCTTGAACTAAAAGCTGGATGCTCAATTAATCGAAATAGCCTTTAGAATAAAAAAGGCTAACAATTGTGGTCCTATGGATTTTGGGCCGCTACAACTCTACCCTACTTACTGAAATTTCGTCCTCAAAATTTACTTACCAAACAGCTCTGGGTAGAGACTATGTATATCAGTTTCTGTCTCCCAAGTTGCTTCCCGCTCTGATTGGTTAGACCACTGAACTTCAACCATCGGGATGCTACGATTTCTTAATTTCCAATTCTCTCTATGAAGGATCCTCTCTGGTCTTTCTTCATAACTCAGATCTGGTGCAAGATGGATTGGTTTGTAGCTCAACACATGCGACGGGTTAGGAACATATTTCCTCAAAGCTGATACATGGAAAAAGTTTTGCACTGAGGACAGATGTGGGGGCAATGCTAGCCTGTAAGCCAGCATTCCTAGGATCCTCTCTGGTCTTTCTTCATAACTCAGATCTGGTGCAAGATGGATTGGTTTGTAGCTCAACACATGCGACGGGTTAGGAACATATTTCCTCAAAGCTGATACATGGAAAAAGTTTTGCACTGAGGACAGATGTGGGGGCAATGCTAGCCTGTAAGCCAGCATTCCTACCTTGTCCAAAATCTTGTATGGACCAATGAACCTTGGGCTGAGCTTACCCTTCTTCCCAAATCTCATTACACCTTTCATTGGTGCTACCTTTAAGAATACATGATCTCCAGCTTCAAAACTCAGTTCGTGGAGTCTGTTATCAGCATAGCTCTTTTGCCTGCTCTGAGATGTTCTCAATCGATCCCTTATCTTTTTAATAGCTTCGCGGTATGTTCTACGATATCTGGTCCCAAACCAGTTCGCTCTCCTATCTCATCCCAATGAATGGGTGTCCTACATTTTCTGCCATAGAGAGCTTCGTAAGGGGCCATCTGAATTGATTCTTGGAAGCTATTGTTGTACATCAATTCTACCAATGGTAGCTTCAAATCCTAGCTCTCTGAAAAATCTATGATACAAGATCTGAGTAGATCTTCCAGTATCTGAATCACCCTTTCTGATTGACCATCTGTCTGGGGGTAAAAGGCTGTGCTAAAGGTCAACTTAGTACCCAAAGCTCTGTGTAGACTCTTCCAGAAAGCTGACGTAAACCTTGAATCTCTGTCAGATACGATCGAGACTGGAATTCCATGAAGTCTTAATATTTCTCTCATATACAGCTCAACGTATTTTCTCACATCAAAAGTTGTCTTGACCGGTAAGAAGTGAGCAAATTTGATGAGTCGGTCCACTACAACCCAAATAGAATTTTATCCTTGAACAGTTCTGGGTAAACCAACTACAAAATCCATTGCAATACTCTCCCACTTCCATTATGGTATTGGCAGGGGTTTTAACATCCCTGCTGGTCTCTGATGCTCTGCTTTGACTAACTGACAGGTTAAGCATTCTGAAACAAATATAGCAATATCGCGCTTCATTCCTGGCCACCAGTACAACTTCTGAAGATCTTTATACATCTTAGTACTCCCTGGGTGCACTGAGTACAGGGTTTTATGAGCTTTTGTCATGAGATCAGATCTCAAGTTGTCCAAGCTAGGAACCCATAATCTGATTTGATATCTAACAATTCCTCCAACTGTGGTATAGATGTTACTTCCCTTCTCTTCATCTTGTTTCACCCACTTCTTCAGCTGTTCATCTCTCAGCTGACCCTCTCTAATCTGGTCTGTCAATGATGGTTGGATGGTAAGAACAGCCAGGACTGCAATACTGTGTCGGGGCACCGGTTCTAGCCCAAAGTTCTCAATCTCATAAGCTAAGGGCCTCTGAGCTGTGATCTGGGTCAATCCTATCGATTTCCTGCTAAGAACATCTGCCACCAGATTGGCTTTTCCTGGGTGGTAGCTGATGGTACAATCATAATCTTTAACCAGCTCTAACCACCTCATCTGTCTCATGTTTAATTCTTTCTGGGTGGAGAAGTACTTTAAACTCTTATGGTCTGTGAATATCTCACACTTCTCCCCATACAGATAATGTCTCCAAATCTTCATGGCAAAAACCACTGCTGCTCACTCTAGATCATGCGTAGGATAATTATTCTCATGATTCTTCAGTTTCTGGAAGCGTGCGCTATTACCCTACGATCCTGCATCAATACAGCACCTAAACCTAGCTTGGAAGCATCTGTGTAGATAACAAAATTCCCTTATCCAGAAGGCATGGTTAGTACTGGAGCTTCTTTCAACACTTGCTTCAACTTCTCAAAACTCTGCTGACAACCAGGGGTCCATTCAAATTTAACCTGTTTCCTAGTCAACGAAGTCAATGGAACCACTGTCTTCGAGAACCCTTGAATAAATCGCATGTAGTATCCGGAAAGTCCCAAAAAGCTCCTCACCTCTTAAACAGATCTAGGCACAGGCCGGTCTCGCACAGCTTCGAACTTAGCTGGGTCAACTTCTAATCCATCCTTAGAAATGATGTGACCTAGAAATGCAACCTTCTTCAGCCAAAACTCACACTATCTATACTTATCAAACAGTCGTTTGTTCTTCAAAACCTGTAGCACCATCCTAAGCTGATTGGTCTGCTCTGAGCTGGTCTTGGAATACACTAAGATATCATCTATGAATACGATAACAAACTGATCCAAAAATGACTGGAAAACTCTATTCATCATATCCATAAAAGCAGATAGAGCGTTAGATAATCAAAAGGCATTACTAAAACTCATAATGGCCATAATGAGTCCTGAGATGTCTTATAGATATCGGACTCTTTGATCTTAAGCTGGTGGTATCCAGATCGCAAATATATCTTGGAAAACACTGCTGCTCCCTTCAACTGGTCGAACAAATCCTTAATCCTAGGTAGGGGATACTTATTCTTAATGGTAAGCTTATTCAACTCGCGGTAATCTATAAACAATCTTAAGCTCCCATCATTCTTCTTAACGAACAAAACAGGGGGCTCCCCAAGGATGTACTGGGTCGTATAAATCCTTTATCCAACAGATCTTGAATTTGTTCTTTCAGCTCTTTCATCTCTATAGGAGCAAGCCTATAGGGCGGTCTGGAAATAGTAGCTACTCCAGGTACTAAATCGATAGCAAATTCTAACTCTCTGTCTGGAGGTAGTCTACTGATGTCATCTGGAAACACTTCTGGAAATTCATTCACCACCTCCACACCATCCAGCTCGTGCTTGCTAGAAACAGTTAGGGGAGAAAATTGCTACAAAACCTACTCCACCTTTCCTCAGACAGCAGTGGGCCTTCAAGGTTGAAATAATACGAGGAAATCGCCTAAGTTGATTGGCTTCAAATGAAAACTGAGATCCTTTGTTGGCTTGACAGTTATTGTCTGAGCTTAAAATCGATTACTACCCCCATACTTAGATATCCAGTCTATTCCCAAAATCAAATCAAATTCAGGCATGGGCTGTTGGCTTGACAGTTATTGTCTGAGCTTAAAATCGATTACTACCCCATACTTAGATATCCAGTCTATTCCCAAAATCAAATCAAATTCAGGCATGGGCAGGAAAATTAAATTGGTGGTAACTAAATGTCCTTGAAATTCAAGCTCTAAGTCACTATATAATCCATGGGTCACTAACTCCCGACGGTACAGTCACTCAATAGCATATGGGCAATCATTCCAACTTACAAGGTAACTTCTTAGCAAAAGCTTCAGCTATAAAGGAATGGGTCGCAATCGAATCTAACAGGGCAAAAGAGGACATATCAACACCCAAAATCTTACCCGTAATTACAGTAGAAGGGTTGACCTACTCAGCTGTCATGACGTAAGCTCGACTGGGCACCAGTTGTTTTGACTGTGGACAGAACTTGGAGATATGGCCTGGAGCACCACACTTGTAACAGCCACTCTGTCCAGCTCTACAGTGTCCTGGGTGATTCTTTTGGCACTTGGGGCAAACTGGCTTGTTGTCTCTAACTGGAACTGCACTAAGAGGTTGGGCTAGTATAGGTTTCTGTTCTTGGTGTCGCTGCTGATTCCTGTTCTGCTTCTTAAATGGCCTCTGATCTACTTGTTGAAAGGAATGCCTCTTCTGTTGTCTCTCCTGTTCAACATCCTTCAATCCCTCTAAACTCGCAGGGCCTTGTCTACTACTTTTCTGTAAGTTTTGGGCCCTGCTAGCCTAACATTCAGTTGAATGTAGGCTTCAGTCCTTCCACAAAATGACTCAAATTCTCCTCGGAATCTCTTCCAATAAGAGGCACTTAAATGGCCTCTGATCTACTTGTTGAAAGGAATGCCTCTTCTGTTGTCTCTCCTGTTCAACATCCTTCAATCCCTCTAAACTCGCAGGGCCTTGTCTACTACTTTTCTGTAAGTTTTGGGCCCTGCTAGCCTAACATTCAGTTGAATGTAGGCTTCAGTCCTTCCACAAAATGACTCAAATTCTCCTCGGAATCTCTTCCAATAAGAGGCACAAAATAGCAGCCTCTCTCAAACTTTTGAATATACTCCTGTACTGTCATGATCCCTTGTTTCAAAGTCAGGAACTCCCGCTTAAGCTCAGACCTCTTGTTTGCTGTGAAATACTGCTCAAAGAACACTCGTTTAAACTCTTCCCACAAGAGATTTTCCAAATCTACTGATAACTTGGCTCCTTCCCACCAGATCATTGCATCATCTCTTAACATGTAGATAACGCACCTAGGCTTATCCAGATCTGGAATCTGAAGGTATTCGAAAATAACTTCCATAGACTTGATCCAGCTCTCGGCAACAAGCGGATCTGTTGTACCACTAAACTCCTTTGGTTTCTATCTTCGAAACTTCTCCTGGGAATCATCATGATTAGGTCCTCTGCTGCTAGAAGATTGGCCATTGCCTCTGCCTGACAGTTCTACTAACACTTCTAAGAGTTGGGTAATACGAGCATTATTGTCTGGACTGGGTTCTTCTACAAGGGTGCTTCTTCTACCTCTTCCTCTACTTGACATCTTAATCTATAGACCGCAATCCACCACAAAAAAACATCAGAACTCGAAAGAGAAATAACTGTTAAAATAAAAATAAAACTCACAGATCAGGAGATGCAGACGACGAGAACTGCTCCAGACTGGGAAGTGTGTGTTATATCAGGACCACGCTCTGATACCAAGTTTTGACGCTCAGACCCATGGGAATCAACGGAGTGGAGTAAATGTATAATCGAAAAGGAATTGAATGACTAAGTGTGAATATTGTAAGCTGCATTCCCTTACAAAAACTGAACACAAACAGTTGGCGCCAAAAGTAAACAGTAGAAACATATTTAGAATATAAGAACTTCAGATTTCGATTACAAAATGAGATATTATAACTATTGGAACTCTATATGAATTCTCTATTGTTGTAATGGATCTTAATACAATTTTCGTCAAAAGATCAAAAACAACAACAGCACTGGCTTCGCGGAAACGTTGGCCTTTGACAAACACACGCAACCCCAAAATCTGGTTCAGCTCGCGCCACCCGCTGCCCCTGAGCTGACTCACCTGCATCAGGAAAACTAGTGAGCCTAGGGGCTCAGCAAGTAAAACTGAGGATAACAAGATCATATAATGCAGGCAACAGATCATAGTATACAATTAAAGGAAGTCATCTGTACTGAAATCTTGCTAGACAGATCGGATCATCAGATCTGAATCGCTTTTATACTGAGTGACTTATGATCTAGAGGCTCTTTGGTGGTCCTGGTGCATGAATCATGTTATCTGAATTCAGTAACTCTCTGTGAAGGGATTACAGTATTTTCATAATGCGGGTCCTTTCTGTGAAAGGATTACAGTCATACCATAATCATGTCCCTTCCTGGTGACCGGGTCCTCTATGCCATAAGTTTTGAGACCCGAAAGATTACTATATTAATTGAGTTAATTAATAGAGTTTGGAATATATCAGATTTGGCGTGAGCAGATCTGGGATGGATCAACTTTGAGATGATATGCTTGGTTAGCGTATTGGGTTCTCTGTATAATTGTGTCTAGAATAGCTCTGGGCAGTTGTAGAGTTCTACGTAGTAGTAGTCAGATTCGGAGAGTTGAGAAGTGCTGGTTAGTAACTTCGGATTTGGCATTGGTTGATTGTAATTGAGGATAGTGGTGAAATCTGGGTGTCGCTAAGTATTTTGAGTTCGCTAATGGATATCCTGTGCGGGTAGCAAAACGCCGTCGTTTGGAAGAAACCAGATTTGAGGGCGCAAGTTGTTAGCATTGTGTGAACCGACTTGGTTCGAGGGTTTAATGTATACCGGTTTCGGGTTGTCTAGACTGGAGTACAGTGCGATGTCGTTTTGGATATCAGTGAACTCTGGTCATTGATGGTATCAGATCTGGTCTTTCAGATCTGAGTTTTTTGGCTAGGAGCGATGCGACGCCGTTTAGAGAGACATGTGTATGATTGATTAATTAGATTGTGGTTGTGAGGATTGTGAATTAGCTTAGTGATTAATTGATTTGATTTGGGATTAATCACGTGAATTTTGAGGTTCCTGCTGATTTCGAACATTGCGTTAATTTTGGAAAATTCAGTCGTAGCGAATTTTGGAGCAAACTGTCAGCAGCAAGTTACTGTAGCTCCTTGCTGGTGGATTTTGAATCAGCAGAGATGACGTCAGCGTGACGCACTGAGAGCTTCTGGTTTTAGTTTCGATTTTGAGGTCGCTGCTGGCAGACGTTGCACTTAGCGCGAGAATGAATGAGGAAGCGACACGTGTTAGTCAACATTTTGGAGTGTTGACTACTGGATTCAGCAGTTGCGCTAGTGAAGAGCGATCAGCTGATGGTTTGAGGAATCAGTCGCAAGAGCTGTTAGCAGATATGATGACATAGGCGTGACGTATTCCTTTCTGTTGGCAGTATATTGCGTTGTGATGGTTGCTGCTGGCAGCAGGCGCGCAAATACAAGAATGTTGAGAAGCGGCATCGTTTGAATTAGTTGAAACGCTGCGTTTTAGCATTTCGTTTGGGAGATCAGCTGTTGGCAGCAATGCTTACGTAACTAAAATGACGTCGTTTGGATTAGTGGATGCGTCGTCGTTTTGAGTAATTTCGCGCGACCAGTCGATGGATTGTTTTGGAGAGAGAGCTGTTACCAGCTTTTGGTCGTTTTGCTTGCGAGAGCTGTTGTCAGCTGGTGTAACGCTACGACGTCGTTTTGATAAGTTGGAACGGTGTCGTTTTGGAGTGTTTTCTTGCGACTGCCTATTTGGTTGTTGCTGCTGATGTTAACGAAAGAAAGGAGGTATTTGCTGGAAGATCTCTACTGTTCAGTCGACTGAATATTGGTGTTCAGCAGACGTTGATTTGGGGAGATTATAAATAGAAGTGTTGTTCGACACTTAGAATTATTTTAGAACCAGATATTTCTTATCTTCTTTCCCCAAACCCTCGTCGAGCTACTGTTCACCGTGATTTTCCACCGCCGATTCCCATCGCATCCAGCCTTTGTTTTTGACAATCTTAGTGGCGCTGGATTCCCCTTGCTTAGCTCTTTCGTTTGCTACCCATTTAAGACGTTGTATTAGCGCTGGTGTGGAAACGCGTAGCTGCTGGAGTTCGAAGTTTTTTTAAGAAAAGTCTGTGCGTGCGTCTCTGCTAGCGTGAGCTTTTGGGTGAGCATTTCTTGTAGATTTGAGCTCTGTTCTTGTAGCTCATGCCTGCATAGAAGTGAAGGAATTGAATTAGACTTCTGGCCGTAGGATTAGCGTGTTTATGATTAGAATTGAGCTAAGATATAAGCTATGTTGTGACAGATTTCAGCTTCCGGGAAGTTCCTGCTGCGTGATTTGAACTAGGAGAAATCTGTTAGGTAAATTGAAGAAGAGAGGTACGATTTGAGCAGCCCTTAGCAGCTTGAGCATGAACATGTCTATTTTTCGATGTTGTGAACTGCTGTTATGTGGCTTGCGTGAATTTAGATGATGTAATTAATTGAGTTATGTTTTGCTTCACGTATTATAAATTGTATGCATCTAGCATGGATATTGAATAGCATTCATGCATACATCTTGAGCCTGGGTTACAGATTTGATTTGATAACCTGATTGGGTGCCACGTTGTGACTGGCCGACTGTTGGGTCGTGCCCGAAAAGTCCAACGCTATCGTCGGAGCGGTGACTACCGGATACGAGTATCTACCGCCGAGCTGTGATGGGCTGACGGGCCCCGATGATCACGGACCGATGATTTCCCGGTTGATAGACCGTGGTATAGAGGCGACATGATATGATTTGCCGGTTGTTGCACCGGCCTAGCTGACTGATTTCCTTCGACAGCCTCATGCATTCATAGCATTGTTTTATAGCATGTTGCATGTTTATCTGCTTTGATAGCTCTTCGTACTGAGGCTTGACCTCGTACTGTTTCCTGCTTTTGCTTGTTTGGCTGCGTTGCCCATTTGCAGGAGCTTCAGGTAACCAAGCTGGGCAGAGTGGAAGTTCAGCTGGTCGATCCCCGCGTCCCTGAGTCCCAGTCTATATACGATATGTATTGAACCGGGGGATGCCCCGTGTTATCATGTATTGGGGATCTGTATTTGATTTGATATTTTGTTGATACCTGTTGCGCATGAGTTTGAGTCAACTCATATTTTAATTATCGATTTGAATGTATGAATTGAGTTCAGGCCCATTGTATTTCGAAAAATTTTTAAGCCCTGATTTTAAGCTTCCGTGTTTATGCACTTATTATGTGTTAATTGTTAGTAATTAGCACGGTGCCTGACATTTTTGGTATCAGAGCTTAAACTGGGATAAGCTCGATTTCTTTTGATCACACTCGAGTCTAGGCACAGAATTTTGATTTGATTTTGATTGCCTCTGTGACTTATGTGATCTATTATCTGTCTTGTTATTCTATCTGCTGTGAGATGTAACCTCTAGGCTTGTTAGATGCTGCCGAGACGAGGAGGAGGTAGGAGGACTAGACGTTCCGTAGAGGAATCTAGAGCAGGTAGTGATGACGACGCTCAGGTTGAGGACGTCACTAGGCAGATAGGTGGAATGGAGTTAGTCTTAGCCCGATTTCAGCGGACGAACCCACCGACGTTGGCCGGTACTGAGGGTGGTGCTAGGGCTGAGGCGTGGCTTGTTCAGATGGAGGAGTTATTTGATAACGACGCTCAGGTTGAGGACGTCACTAGGCAGATAGGTGGAATGGAGTTAGTCTTAGCCCGATTTCAGCGGACGAACCCACCGACGTTGGCCGGTACTGAGGGTGGTGCTAGGGCTGAGGCGTGGCTTGTTCAGATGGAGGAGTTATTTGATACCCTGGAGTATGCTCCAGA
>KQ993070.1:183999-209455 GCA_001598015.1 Dorcoceras hygrometricum | reverse complement strand
ATGTTTGTGTTTGAGCGTGGGTTGAGTTCTTCCCCACTGTGTGATGTTGTTTCTGTGTCTACTCCTGCTGGTGTGAATCTGTGGTCTCGAGAGGTTGTGGTAGATTGCCTGATTAGGTTTGATGAGCATGTTTTGGTGACCAATTGTGTTGTGTTGGGGATTAGAGATTTCGACTGTATTTTGGGAATGGACGTATTATCTAGCTTTAAGGCTACCGTTCTTCCATGGTATGGTGCGGTGAGATTTCGCCCTGATACGTGTGAAAGGTGGGATTTCTACGGAACGGATTCGAGGTCGAAGATTCCCCTAGTGTCCGCTATGGAGATGTTTAGCCTGCTATCGCTAGGTAATGCAGGATTTTTGATCTATGCGCTTGATAATTCCCAGGAGCAGCGATTAGAGTTGTGCGACATCCCCGTCGTTCGAGAGTTTCCCGATGTGTTTCCAGATGAGATTCCTGGATTCCCTCCTCGACGTGAGATCGACTTCAGTATTGAGTTGGTGCCCGGTACCGCCCCGATTTCTAGAGCTCCTTACCGGTTGGCGCCCGCAGAGTTGAAAGAGCTGAAGGAACAGTTGAGTGATCTCTTGGAGAAAGGCTTCATCAGACCGAGCATGTCGCCTTGGGGAGCTCCGGTTCTATTTGTGAAAAAGAAAGATGGCACTATGAGGATGTGTGTGGACTTTAGACAGTTGAATAAAGCAACGGTGAAAAACAAGTATCCTTTGCCGAGGATTGATGACTTGTTCGATCAGTTGCAGGGATCGGTTGTTTACTCGAAGATTGATTTGCGCTCTGGTTATCACCAGTTACGAATTAGAGACGCTGATGTGGCAAAGACAGCCTTCCGGACTCGATATGGGCATTTTGAATTTCTTGTCATGCCGTTTGGATTGACGAATGCCCCCGCTGTCTTCATGGATTTGATGAATCGCGTCTTCAGCGAGCAATCGATCGGTTCGTAATCGTCTTCATAGATGACATCTTGGTGTACTCGAGGAGCAAGAGAGAGCACAAGGAGCATCTGAGACTAGTATTGCAGAGATTGAGAGACTCGCAGCTCTATGCCAAGTTCAGCAAGTGCGAGTTTTGGCTCGACAGAATTATCTTTTTGGGTCACGTGATTTCGGCACAAGGAATTTTGGTGGATCCTAGCAAGGTCGAAGCAGTTTTGAACTGGGAGAGACCTAGGAATGTATCTGAGATCCGTAGTTTCTTGGAATTGGCCGGATATTATAGTCGTTTTATTGAGAAGTTTTCTTCGATAGCCAGGCCTATGACGCAGTTGACTCAGAAAGATAAGAGATTTGTATGGACTGATGAGTGCGAGTACAGTTTTCAGACGCTGAAGGAGAAGTTGACTACTGCTCCTGTTTTGGCCCTACCGTCTGGCTCCGGAGGATTTGTTGTGTGCTCCGATGCTTCTCTGAATGGTTTAGGGTGTGTTCTGATGCAGAACGGGTACGTGATTGCATATGCGTCTCGACAGTTGAAGCCTCACGAGACGAGGTACCCGGTTCATGATTTGGAGTTGGCTGCGATAGTGTTTGCCTTGAAGATTTGGCGGCATTATCTCTATGGTGAAGAATTTGTGGTGTACACCGACCACAAGAGCCTGAAATACATCTTCACGCAGTCAGATTTGAACATGAGGCAACGACCCTGGATGGAATTTCTTAAGGACTTTGACTGTGAGATTCAGTATCAGCCTGGGCGAGTGAACTTGGTAGCAGATGCTCTAAGTCGAAAGACCCAGCCTGATATGTTAGCGTCCTTGAGTATTTTGAAAGTTCATGAGGAATTGAGTACTTCTGGCTGGCGATTCTAGCCGGGTGATCAGTATTTCTTTGTTTCTTCTCTTCAGGTGGAACCGCAGATTGTGATGGACATCAGGGAGGCGCAGAGGACCGACCCCTATATCCATGAGTTAAGGATTAAGGCGCAGTCAGGTCAGTCTGATGATTTCTCTGTTGCTTCTGATGGATGTTTCAGGTTCAGAGGGAGATTGGTAGTTCCGAACCTGATTGATTTGAAGGAGACCCTCATGATTGAAGCACATTGTAGTCAGTACAGTGTGCATCCAGGTGAGCGAAAGATGTACCATGCCTTGAAGTCTCACTACTGGTGGGCAGGTATGAAGAGCGACATTTCTGCTTTTGTTGCTAGATGTCTGAATTGCCAGCAGGTCAAGGCTGAGAGAATGAGACCTGGTGGATTGCTCCAGAGTTTAGAGGTGCCCCAATGGAATTGGGAGCACATCGCCATGGATTTCGTGACTCATCTACCTCGATCGAGTAGGGGATGCGATGCGATCTGGGTTGTGATTGATAGACTCTCGAAGTCAGCCCATTTCATTCCCTATGATGTGAGGTGTTCGATGAAAAAGATGGCGAAGTTGTACATCGACCATGTGGTTAGATTGCATAGAGTTCCGGTTTCGATAGTGTCCGACAGAGATCCGAGGTTCACTTCTCGCTTCTGGAAGAGTTTGCAAGCAGCAATGGGTTCAAGATTGGCGATGAGCACAGCCTATCACCCACAGACAGACGGACACTCTGAGCGGACTATCCAGACTTTAGAGGATATGCTGCGAGCAGTAGTGATGGATTTCAGCGGTGGCTGGCAGGATTCGCTTTCCTTGGTTGAGTTTTCTTATAACAACAGCTACCAGGTGACTATCGGAAAGGCTCCGTTTGAGGCATTGTATGGTCGAAAGTGCAGATCCCCGATTTGTTGGGAAGAAGTTGGCGAGAGACAGCTTTCTACACCGGAGTTTGTTCAGCACATGAAAGACCAAATTGATTTGATCCGGAGTAGAATGAAGGCTGCCCAAGACCGTTTCTCGAGCTATGCGAATAGAAGACGTCGACCGTTAGAGTTTGAGGTGGGCGATCGTGTGTTTCTCAAGATTTCTCCTTTCAAGAGCGTGATGAGATTCCGATTTAAAGGCAAATTGGCTCCCAGATTCGTTGGTCCCTTTGAGATTCTTGAGTACCAGAACTGAATCCTATATTTTAAAACAACTCAAACAGATTTATGCACAACATAAATCTGTTCGAGACTTGTGTGCTTGTGTGCTGCTGTATGCAATGCGATGCTAATTAAAAGCTGAACTGTAATGCGTATGCTCAAATGAATGCGTGCTGAACTGTAAATGTGCAATGCTAAAGTAAATGCTGAGAGCTTAAAGAACACAATACAGTACGCAGCATATTTTTTTCTGGAAGTTCGGACTTCAATGTCCTACATCTCCCCTTCTTCCACCTCGGAAGGATCCACTACTAGAAGATTTGATCTTACAACTTGTGTACAGATCCAATCCCACAACCAGCAGCTGTGAGAACTCCTAGACTCCACAAATGCACAACAGCCGCAGCTGTGTGACTGACTACATACACATGAGTTTTACGTCATCGTGCTTGGACGGGAACTGATACAAGATTTCGAGATTCATTCACAGATAGATGTGAATGAATCTCGGTGTGTGAGATTGATACAATGTAGCTCTCAAACTCTCTGGTTTTCTCACACAATAGGGAAATGCTCTAACAAGATAATCTAGACTCATCAATCGACTCTCGTGAAAGCTCCTCTCTAATGGCGGTCGATTTCTTCGTCTATCTTTTCATTTTCCCTCTTGTTGGTGCACTATATATTCAATGTATTTCTGCCACAGTATTGTAGTTGCACCAACGTCGTCTCTCAACTGGACGAATGACGAACACTTCTTCAATGGCGCTTCTCGAATATATAGCCTCTGTTTGAAATATGGCCGTTAGATAGCTTCCAAATCTGTTCAGCGCTTCATATGGCTAATTTATCTTCTTTCCATTTCAGTGCAACGCTCCTCTGTAAATTGTAATGTTTCCCAGAATAGTACAAATCTTGTTCCCTTGAATTGAGGCAATATGCACGACTAAATCTCAGCCATTGATTCTTTCCATCTTGAGCGTTGATTGCGTCTTGTCGCTTTCGCCATTTGAATTGAGCTCAGCAGTTGACATCCAGCTCTTGTAAATCGTCAACTGCTTCGCTGCTAGTTCATCACTACGACTGGATCTTGCGTCTGTTTGCCATGCTTCGCTACTTCTTCTTTTCTTGCGTCTGGGAATCCATGTCGACTGGATAGCAATAACACTGAAGCTCGCGACTGGATCCACTGTAGCTTGCGACTGAATATATAGCAACAGCTGATTCAAATAAGCGCTCGACTGGATGCTGCTGTTGCTTGCGTCTGGTTGTCCAGCTGGTATTAAACATATGCTTCCAGCTGGTATCTTGCGACTGGTTCTTGCGACTGCTGAATAATCAACGCAAAGTCTTCCTGCTGAATCTTTAGCGCAAGAGCAAAACGCTGTCGTATCAACTTATGTAAACGACATCATTTTGCAATCGCTCTCTCCAAATAGCATCTCCTGGTGAACAGTAGCTTGCGACTGGATATCTCCTCTACGACGTCGCTTCCTCTTGCGTCTGGAAATACAAGCTACCTGCTGATTCTTGCGACTGCTCTCTCGCTACATCTGCTGAATATGATGACGTCACCGATGACGTCATCAACGCTAAATCATCTGCTGATTCTTATTGCGAATGCAAAACGCTATCGTTCCAACTTATTCACGCGACATCGTTTTGCAATCGCCAACTCCAAATACCAACTGCTGGTTGAAGCTCTCTGCTGATTCTATATCTTGCGTCCTTTCAACTGCTGAAATCTCTTCATCTGCTGAATGATGACGTCACTGCTGATGTCGTCTACGCTTTACGCTCCAGCTGATCTTCATCACTCCAGCTCCATCTTGCGATTCTTCTTTGCTTCTTGCTTCTTGAATAGCGACTGTTAATAGATTCATCAACAGTACTTATAATCGCTACTGCTAACAGATTCGTCAACAGTAACTTGCACATCTTCTTCTTCGATCTAATTCTCCAGCGCGCTTCTCAATTCTTGTTCCAGCTGGTTCACTTCGCTCTTTAGCACTTGCAGCTGGTTGACATCGTTCCAGCTGGTTTGCTATGCTCCAGCTGGTTTAATTTGGCCTCCGCCTGATTATGAACAGCTGATTCAACTTTGGACGTCTCCATTGCTAATCCAGCTGCCGATTCCATGAACACACCAAACCAACTGCTGAATCTTTATATCGTGAACCACCTGCTGGACAGATATAGCTGCTGCTGATCGTCTTCTTCGTTCCTAAAATCTATACGCTTAAGTGGAATTGTTAGAAACACAAACAGGTTTTGTGTAATTCAAAACTTAATCAGGATCTGTCAAAACAGATCCAACAAGTTTTCTTATAACAACAGCTACCAGGTGACTATCGGAATGGCTCCGTTTGAGGCATTGTATGGTCGAAAGTGCAGATCCCCGATTTGTTGGGAAGAAGTTGGCGAGAGACAGCTTTCTACACCGGAGTTTGTTCAGCACATGAAAGACCAAATTGATTTGATCCGAAGTAGAATGAAGGCTGCCCAAGACCGTTTCTCGAGCTATGCGAACAGAAGACATCGACCGTTAGAGTTTGAGGTGGGCGATCGTGTGTTTCTCAAGATTTCTCCTTTCAAGAGCGTGATGAGATTCCGATTTAAAGGCAAATTGGCTCCCAGATTCGTTGGTCCCTTTGCGATTCTTGAGCGGATTGGACAATTGGCTTATATACTGAGGCTTCCCGAGGAGTTAGCCGTGATGCATGACGTGTTTCATGTGTCAATGTTGAGAAAATATGAGCCGGATCCGTCCCACGTTTTGAGAACTGACGAAGTTGAGCTGGATTCTGCCTTGAGTTATGTCGAATATCCGGTGCAGATCTTAGATAGGGTGCTGGTTTGCATGATTGATTGTTTTCTTCCCTGAGTTTGCCTTTGATTTCGAGGACGAAATCTCTTAAGGTGGGGAGAATGTGAGGATTGTGAATTAGCTTAGTGATTAATTGATTTGATTTGGGATTAATCACGTGAATTTTGAGGTTCCTGCTGATTTCGAACGTTGCGTTAATTTTGGAAAATTCAGTCGTAACGAATTTTGGAGCAAACTGTCAGCAGCAAGTTACTGTAGCTCCTTGCTGGTGGATTTTGAATCAGCAGAGATGACGTCAGCGTGACGCACTGAGAGCTGCTGGTTTTAGTTTCGATTTTGAGGTCGCTGCTGGCAGATATTGACTTAGCGCGAGAATGAATGAGGAAACGACATGTGTTAGTCAACATTTTGGAGTGTTGACTACTGGATTCAGCAGTTGCGCTAGTGAAGAGCGATCAGCTGATGGTTTGAGGAATCAGTCGCAAGAGCTGTTAGCATATATGATGACGTAGGCGTGACGTATTCCTTTCTGTTGGCAGTAGATTGCGTTGTGATGGTTTCTGCTGGCAGCAGGCGCGCAAATACAAGAATGTTGAGAAGCGGCGTCGTTTGAATTAGTTGAAACGCTGCGTTTTAGCATTTCGTTTGGGAGATCAGCTGTTGGCAGCAATGCTTACGTAACTAAAATGACGTCGTTTGGATTGGTGGATGCGTCGTCGTTTTGAGTAATTTCGCACGACCAGTCGATGGATTGTTTTGGAGAGAGAGCTGTTACCAGCTTTTGGTCGTTTTGCTTGCGAGAGCTGTTGTCAGCTGGTGTAACGCTACGGCGTCGTTTTGATAAGTTGGAACGGTGTCGTTTTGGAGTGTTTTCTTGCGACTGCCTATTTGGTTGTTGCTGCTGATGTTAACGAAAGAAAGGAGGTATCTGCTGGAAGATCTCTACTGTTCAGTCGACTGAATATTGGTGTTCAGCAGACGTTGATTTGGGGAGATTATAAATAGAAGTGTTGTTCGACACTTAGAATTATTTTAGAACCAGATATTTATTATCTTCTTTCCCAAAACCCTCGTCGAGCTACTGTTCACCGTGATTTTCCACCGCCGATTCCCATCGCATCCAGCCTTTGTTTTTGACAATCTTAGTAGCGCTGGATTCTCCTTGCTTAGCTCTTTCGTTTGCTACCCATTTAAGACGTTGTATTAGCGCTGGTGTGGAAACGCGTAGCTGCTGGAGTTCAAAGTTTTTTTAAGAAAAGTCTGTGCATGCGTCTTCTGCTAGCGTGAGCTTTTGGGTGAGCATTTCTTGTAGATTTGAGCTCTGTTCTTGTAGCTAATGCCTGCATAGAAGTGAAGGAATTGAATTAGACTTCTGGCCGTAGGATTAGCGTGTTTATGATTAGAATTGAGCTAAGATATTAGCTATGTTGTGACAGATTTCAGCTTCCAGGAAGTTCCTGCTGCGTGATTTGAACCAGGAGAAATCTGTTAGGTAAATTGAAGAAGAGAGGTACGATTTGAGCAGCCCTTAGCAGCTTGAGCGTGAACATGTCTATTTTTCGATGTTGTGAACTGCTGTTATGTGGCTTGCGTGAAGTTAGATGATGTAATTGATTGAGTTATGTTTTGCTTCACGTATTATAAATTGTATGCATCTAGCATGGATATTGAATAGCATTCATGCATACATCTTGAGCCTGAGTTACAGATTTGATTTGATAACCTGATTGGGTGCCACGTTGTGACTGGTCGACTGTTGGGTCGTGCCCAAAAAGTCCAACGCTATCTTCGGAGCGGTGACTACCGGATACGAGTGTCTACCGCCGAGCTGTGATGGGCTGACGGGCCCCGATGATCACGGACCGATGATTTCCCGGTTGATAGACCGTGGTATAGAGGCGACATGATATGATTTGCCGGTTGTTGCACCGGCCTAGCTGACTGATTTCCTTCGACAGCCTCATGCATTCATAGTATTGTTTTATAGCATGTTGCATGTTTATCTGCTTTGATAGCTCTTCGTACTGAGGCTTGACCTCGTACTTGTTTCCTGCTTTTGTCTTGTTTGGGTCTACGTTGCCCATTTGCAGGAGCTTCAGGTAACCAAGCTGGGCAGAGTGGAAGTTCAGCTGGTCGATCCCCGCGTCCCTGAGTCCCAGTCTATATATGATATGTATTGAACAGGGGAATGCCCCGTGTTATCATGTATTGGGGATCTGTATTTGATTTGATATTTTGTTGATACCTGTTGCGCATGAGTTTGAGTCAACTCATATTTTAATTATCGATATTTTGAATGTATGAATTGAGTTCAGGCCCATTGTATTTCGAAATATTTTTAAGCCCTGATTTTAAGTTTCCGTGTTTATGCGCTTATTATGTGTTAATTGTTAGTAATTAGCACGGGGCCTGACAGTGGTTCGACGTCGTTTGGTAGTAGCACGCTAGTGTAGCGTATGGTCCAGATCTGGAGTGTTACTCAGATCTGAGTGGGTATCATCTTAGATCCAATGTTGTCGGTGGTTACAGTTCATCAGATTTGGGATATTTAAGTGGTATTTATAGAGGACTTCGACTGTTGTCTCGCAATTTTTTCCCGACACTTAGAAATATTTCCCACAACCTTACTCTGTCGCGATATCCTAGATACTGTTCACCGAACCTTATCTTCTTCGAAGCATTGGACTCCTCTTGCCAAGGCGTTTCTTCTTATACCTCTTTCAAAGGATTGAGTTAAGCTGGAAGAAGATCGTGAAAGGAGCTACCTTGTGTAGTCTGTTAGCATTTCCGCAGAATTGCTTTTCCGTTCAGGTAGTGGTTTCGGGTAAGAGCTAGATTTACCCTTACGCTTCGTTTAGAGCTGTCTGTTGTGCTAGAAGGGTAGGATAGATCTGGTGTAGTTCGTAGCTCCTAGTTCGTAGTTCTGTGCTACAGTCCCTGAGTTTTGTTGTTGTTATTTGGCCAAGCAGGTGTCAGATTTGAGTTGCTCAGGAATTTGTTGTGGTAATAGTAGCTCTGAAAGCTAAGGTATGGATGTGAGCTTATGATTACATCTTTGAGATGTACTTGTGTATAAATGGCGTGTGCTGTTATGTTGAGCAGTGTGTATGCTGTTATTCCAGTGCTGTTACTTGCATCTATCTGTGCATGTTATTTTGCAAGCTGTTATTATGCATACACGCATGTCATGTTGTTCTGCTCATTCCTTTGCAAGCCCTAGTTAACAACCTGCTGTGAGAACCCTGATCTGTTGTTCTTTGCTATTGAGCTAATAGTTGTTGACAGGGTGCGTGTGATTGAGCGCTTGGGTAGCTCCCATTCTCTCACATGCATTGTGGCCATTTGTTCTAGCTTGTGCTGGTATTTCGTGTGATTTAGCGCCTGGGTAGCTCCCATTCTCTCACATGAGTTGTGGTCATCCCTGTAATCTGTTGTGGTTTGTACCATATGTGATCGAGCGCCTGGGTAACTCCCATTCTCTCACACATTCGGTGACCACTTCCAGTTTCGGTATTCAGTTGTGCGCAGTTCTTTTGAGCACCCTGTTCTCATGCATAGCATCACAGTTTTAACTTGTTCTATTTGTATGCTATTTTATGTTGCTCTCCGTACTGGGGTTTTACCTCATGTCCCTCTGGGGCTGGATTTTTTGTTTGCCTGTGTGTTGTTCAGGTTTTCCAGGTTTCTCAGCTGGTCGTGGAGATGGCCCAGCTGGAGGTGCCGCGGGAGGTGGATAGAGTGTCCCAATTATGTATAATATATAGTTATGTAGTAGAGTCTTCACATGGGGAATGCCCGATGTGATGTTCTATTGCTAATTTGTGTTTATGTTGAGAGAGAGACTTGCTATGTCTGTATCGTTGGTAGACGCTCTATATGTTTGTATCTATTGTTGGATAGAGTGTCCCAATTATGTATAATATATAGTTATGTAGTAGAGTCTTCACATGGGGAATGCCCGATGTGATGTTCTATTGCTAATTTGTGTTTATGTTGAGAGAGAGACTTGCTATGTCTGTATCGTTGGTAGACGCTCTATATGTTTGTATCTATTGTGGTTGGTTTTCTGTTTTTGTAAAACCCGTATTTTGTGTATCGTTTTATTTTAAAGTATGATTTTCTAAGTCAGGCCAAAGCGAAAAAAATTTAGCCACTATTTTAAATGCTTCCGCTATTGTTTATTGTGTGGTTAACTCTGTGTTGTGCACCGGGCCTGACATATTTGGTATCAGAGTTTAAACTGGGATAAGCTCGAATTCTTTTGATCAAACTTGAGTCTAGGCACTTTGTTGCGTGTTTCATGTGCTTGACTATGTGATTTATTTGCTGTGTGATCTTACATATGAGTGTTTGCTTAGATGCCGTCTAGACGTAGTGGTAGAGATACCAAGCAGATTTCGGAAGAACCTGAGGGTCAGAATGAAAAGATTCAGCGTAGTGCTCCTGTTTGTAGACGTGCTAGGTAGGTTGAGGATGAGGTTGATGTGCTGGCAGCCCGTGTGGATGACATAGAACTATTCATGGCGAGGTTTCAGCGTATGAATCCTAAGACTTTTGATGGTGACGAGAGTAGTTCCGATGCGGAGTACTGGCTGCAACACATTACTGGACTGTTTGATAGAGTGCGCTACGATGATGAGCGCAGACTGAGTTTGGCGATGTTTCTGCTGAGGAAGAATGCAGAGAGATGGTATAGGGGTGCTTCATGTATGCTCGAGGAGACTGGTGCGGTGATTACTTGGGATAGTTTCTGTACGGCGTTCCGTCAGGAGCATGTTCCGGAGTCTTATGTGAATGCCCAGGAGCGTGAGTTTGACAACTTGGTTCAGGGAACCATGTTGGTGGGTGAGTATGCTCGAAGTTTTTCTTCTCTTTTGGCTTACGTTCCTCATGTTTCTGGCCGCGAGAGGGCGAAGATGAACCGCTTCTTGGAAGGGCTTAAGTATTCCTTGGTGTTGGAGAGTTCACCTACCAGTTATGCGGACACGGTGGACAAGGCAATGGACATCGAGGATGGGTTGAGGAACCGTAGGTCTAGGGTTCAACCTCCAGTGGTGCAAGGTTCACGTCCCAATGTTCTAGGGGCGCAACCTCCCCAGTTTCCCAGTCATCTCAGCAGCAGTCACAGAAGTCAGCGCAACAGTCTTGGCGCCACAGGTTTAGGCCTCGTGGTCATCAATTCAAGAAGAATAAGGGTTCTAGTTCTTCTGGCTCGGGCAGTTCGAGCAGTAGTAGTAGTCCTAGGGCTACCTTTTGTGGCCAGTGTGGAGGCAGACACCCCTCGACGCAGTGTACAGGGGTGCAGGGTGTTTGCAAAATTTGTGGGCAACATGGACATTTTGCGAGAGTGTGTCCATTGGCGGGATCTCAGCACACCGCAGCCCCACCTCAGGGTCATTCTGATGGGTCATATCGAGGTCGTTCTTTTCCTGCTCCACAGCCAAGGATGGGGGAGACTCAATATAGACCGTTCCAGCAGCCTGGTCCTTCGCGATTTGGACAGTCTTCCCAGCCTCAGTTCTCCGGACCTCAGCATGACCAGGTGAATGCCATGACGAGGGAGCAAGCGGAAGGCATGCCAGGAGGAGTGATTGCAGGTACTTGTACTGTATTTAATTTTCCTGCACGTGTATTGTTTGATACTGGAGCATCACATTTGTTTATAGCTGATGCATTTGTTGTTGATCATGGTTTGCATACCACTTCGTTATGTGATGTTCTTTCTGTTGCGACTCCTGTCGGCGCGAGCCTGTTCTCCAAAGAGATTTTGTTGAATGGCATTCTTAGGTTTGGTGAGAATGTGTTGGTAGCGAACCTGATTCTATTAGTGATGTGGGATTTTGATTGCATTGTGGGAATAGACGTGTTGTCTAACTATAGGCCCACCATGGACTGTTTCCATGGCGTTGTGCGTTTTCGGCCCCAATCTGGCGAGAAGTGGAACTTTTATGGCCTCGATTCCCGATCAAAGATTCCCTTGGTCTCTGCTATGTAGATGTTTAGCCTCATGTCGTCGGAGAACTCTGGATTCATGATCTATGCTTTGGACGCATCCTTTTCGTCTTGTGTGGAGCTTAGTGATATGTTGGGTAGCCGCGGCGGATCCGGATCACGCCTCCCGGCGAGGCAGCGGAAGAACAAAAACAATACCGGGAGACGATCAATACAATAAAACAAACAACAACCATAGGGTGTTTAGATTGCTACCTTGCTGGTAACTCGTGCCTGGCTCCGACCAGTTCCTCGAGGAAACCGGCACTTCACGGTAGATTGCGGTAGACTACGTCAATCAGGTCCACGATCGGAGACGGGATCCCTTCGTCAGCCTGCACTAGAAGGCCTGACGAGATCGGCGCGGACGGATTCTCCTCGTCAAGACTGGCCGGAAAAATTTTCCGGCGAAGAGATGCGGCGGCGGCGACGGCGCACGAGGGCGGCGGCGGCGGCGGATTATGAGAGGAGGGAAGGGGCGGCGGCCACTTGGAGTTTTAGGGCTAGGGTTTGTCTAATGATATGAGTTAATTAAGTCTAGGTCTACCTTAAGTAGACTTGGAGATGGATTTGGATCCGGCCCAACGGGCCCGGGTCCAACGAATGAACATTCGGTTCATCCCCATAACCGAGACTTCATCGTAACTCCGATCGCCGATCAGATCGGACCGATCGACTCAGTTTCCAAAACTGAGTACTATGATGTGAAAAACTATTTTTCAGAACCCTAGTGCAAAATGACCGTTTTGCCCCTCAACATCGGCAAATCATGATTTGACCTCTGTTGACTTTTAGGAAGTCACACTCCCCAAAATCCTCTTCTCATGCTCAACACATTGAGCATGGTATCCATGCGGTAATCTTGAATCCATTACTTGTGTGACCCTCAATGGTTCAGGGATACAGCTAGTCGTGGGCCCACAACCATTGTGGCTCCAGAATCACAATTCCGGACTTGCCCAACGGATCATGGTAAGAGCGTCTAGCAACATCTCCCCATGATCCTCTAGGTATCACTGATAGTGCCTGCAAGAACCAGTTGGTCGTGGTTAGCGTACAGTATGGTCCTTTCAATCCATATATCCCGATCAGATCAACGACCAGTAAGAGCGTCTAGCAACATCTCCCCATGATCCTCTAGGTATCACTGATAGTGCCTGCAAGAACCAGTTGGTCGTGGTTAGCGTACAGTACGGTCCTTTCAATCCATATATCCCGATCAGATCAACGATCATTGGTAAATCGAGAGTCGCTATAGATCCGATAGCCATGCATACATCTTGGAGATCGAATAGTGACATCGCAAGTGTAACTAGGTAAACCCATTTACCTAAAACACGAGTCGGAAAATGGGTCAAAGTGAGACGCCTATCACGTAGAGTCTCATGACGTTTCGAGTCGTGAGGACTAATCAGTACAACCAAGACCTCGGACTTATCCACTCGACAAATGGTAACCACTTGGAATGTCCGAACGAGGGTAGTTCAATAGATCACCAGGTCACTATCTATCTGCATGCTCAGAACATCACAATGTTCCCTACAAATGAAACATGATACTTCGCATCGCAGATACTAGTCTCTAGCTCGGGCGGCCTTATCCTCATTTTGACGGCCCAATCGACTAGGAACATGTTCAAAATACACAGTGACTATTAGATATGTTTTATGATAGCCGTCATACCCACTATCACATCTAACATACACTTTAGTGTATTCTAGGTCTTTACTCAACGCAATTGTTAATCATCATACAACACAATGAAAGTAAAGAATGCCATATAAATAAATGCGAATATCATATATAAAGATTGTTTCATACAAGAGTCTATAAACCCAAACGCCACAAGTTGGCTAGTTGGGCATCTACTCTAACAATCTCCCACTTGCCCTAAAGCCAACTACTCATCAGACGCAGTCCCATTGTTTCGCGATGTTTTTCATGTTGGGATCCGGATCACGCCTCCCGACGAGGCAGCGGAAGAAAGTAAAACAATACCGGGAGACAATCAATACGATAATATCAATAACATACTATGACATTCATAGGGCGTTTAAGATTGCTACCTTCCTGGCAACTCGTGCCTGGCTCCGACCGGTTTCGTAAAGAAAACGGAACTTCACGGTAGATTGCGGTAGACTACGTCAATCCAGTCCACGACCAGATGCGAGACTCCTTCGTCAGCCTGCACTAGAAGGACTGACGAGATCGGCGCGGGCAGATTCTCCTCGTCAAGATTGGCAGGAAACAATTTTCCGGCGAAGAGAGGCGGCGGCGGCGGCGCACGGCGGCGGCGGCTTGTAGAGAGGAGAGGGGGCGGTGGCCAAGAGTAGGTTTAGGGTTTGTGTTATGTTGTTGTGTGTTGTTAATCAAGTCCTTAATCCTTTTAATAAGATTTGCAATGGACTTGGACCGGCCCATCGGGCCCGGGTCCAAATGACGATATCCATCACTATGACTTCATTACAACTCCGATCGCCGATCAGATCGGACCGATCGATTCAGTTTCCAAAACTGAATACTATAATCTGAAAAACCATTTTTCAGAACCCCAGTGCAAAATGACCGTTTTGCCCCTCAACAGCGGGAAATCCCGATTTGACCCCTGTTGACTTTTAGGAAGTCGCACTCCCAAAATCCTCTTCGTACGCTCAACACATTGAGCTGAGTATCCGTGCGGGAATCTCGAATCCAGTACTTCTGTGACCCTCAATGGTTCAGGGATACAGCTAGCCGTGGGCCCACAACCATTGCGGCTCCGGAATCACAATTCCGGACCTGCCCATCGGATCATGGTAAGAGCTTCTAGCAACATCGCCCTATGATCCCCTAGGTATCACTGATAGTGCCTGCAAGAACCAGTTGGTCGTGGTTAGCATACAGTACGGTTCTTTCAATCCATATATCCCGATCATATCAACGACCATTGGTAAATCGAGAGTCGCTATAGATCCGATAGCTTTGCATACATCTTGGAGATCAAATAGTGACATCGCGAGAGTAACTAGGTAAACACATTTACCTAAAACACTTCTAGTACTCTGGCCAGAGATTTATACACTATTATCCCCTCAGATAGCATAGGATATCCACGCATGTCTGCGAGCGGTGAATCCTCGACAACGATGCATCGACTCCTACATGCATCGGGGTCTCACCCAATCCCGACGCCTTATGATCCCAAGAGAGTCGGCAAAAGGGTCAAAGTGAGACGCCTATCATGTAGAGTCTCAATGACGTTTCGAGTCGTGAGGACTAATCAGTACAACCAAGACCTCGGACTTATTCACTCGACAAATGGTAACCACTTGGAAAGTCCGAAGGAGGGTAGTTCGATAGATCACCAGGACACTATCTATCTGCATGCTCAGAACATCACAATGTTCCCTACCAATGAAACATGGTACTTCGCATCGCAGATACTAGTCTCTAGCTCGGGCGGCCTTATCCTCATTTTGACGGCCCAATCGACTAGGAACATGTTCAGAATACACAGTGACTATTAGATGTGTTTCATGATAGTCGTCATACCCACTATCACATCTAACATACACTTTAGTGCATTCTAGGTCTTTACTCAACGCAATTGTAAATCATCATACACACAATGAAAGTAAAGAATGCCATATAAATAAATGCGAATATCATATATAAAGATTGTCATATACAAGAGTCTATAAACCCACACGCCACAAGTTGGCCAGTTGGGCATCTACTCTAACATTTCAAACAACGGTCCAGGAAAGGGCTTCGTAAGTGGATCAGCAACGTTGTCCGCAGAGGCGACTCTCTCAACTGCTATGTCACCTCTAGCCACAATATCCCGGATTATGTGGTATTTTCTAAATATGTGTTTGGATCTTTGGTGAGACCTAGGCTCCTTTGCTTGCACAATGGCACCCGTGTTGTCGCAGTACATCGGGACTGGACCAACTCCATTAGGAATGACGCCCAACTCTTGGAAGAAATTCCTTATCCAAACGGCCTCCTTAGCAGCAGCTGATGCTGCGATGTACTCAGCCTCAGTGGTTAAATCCGCGATGGTGTCTTGCTTGGATCTCTTCCAAGAGACAGCACCACCATTGAGCATGAATACAAATCCAGAGGTTGATTTCGAATCATCCACGTCACACTGGAATCTAGAATCAGTGTAGCCTTCCAGTTTCAGTTCACCACCCCCATAGATAATGAACATATTCTTAGTCCTTCGTAAGTACTTAAGAATATCCTTCACAGTCTTCCAATGCAATTGGCCGGGGTTGGCCTGGTAGCGGCTCGTGACACTCAGAGCATATGCGACATCCGGTCTAGTCGAGATCATGCCATACATAATACTACCTATTGCCGAGGCATATGGCATACGTGTCATACTCTCTATCTCCTCATCAGTCTTTGGACACATAGACTTAGATAGAGTGACCCCGTGGCACATAGGTAGGTGTCCTCTCTTGGACTCTTCCATAGAGAACCTCTTAAGTATGGTATCGATGTAGGTAGCTTGGGTGAGTCCGAGCATCCGTTTAGATCTATCCCGATAGATCTGTATTCCAAGAATATAGGATGCTTCACCCATGTCCTTCATCGAAAATCTACTAGACAACCATACTTTAGTTGACTGCATCATTCCTACATCATTCCCAATGAGTAGAATGTCGTCAACATAAAGTACGAGGAATGTCACAGCGCTTTTGACTACCTTCTTATACACACATGGCTCCTCGGTATTATTGATGAAACCAAATTCCTTAATTGTTTCATCGAATCTCAGGTTCCAACATTGCGATGCTTGTTTGAGACCGTAGATCGATCTCTGAAACTTGCATACCTTATGCTCGCTTCCAACAGATGTGAAACCCTCAGGCTGCGTCATATAGATCTCTTCCTTAATGTTTCCATTAAGGAACGCAGTTTTCACATCCATTTGCCATATCTCATAGTCGTACCATGCGGCTATGGCTAACAAGATTCTAATTGACTTGAACATTGTGACTGGCGAGAAGGTTTCATCATAGTCAACACCTTGCCTTTGAGTGTAACCTTTCGCGACCAGTCGTGCCTTGTAGGTCATTACCTTACCATCAGGCCCAAGTTTCCTCTTGTATACCCATTTGCACCCAATAGGAACAATTCCTTCGGGAGGGTTAACTAGAGTCCAAACTTGGTTAGCATGCATTGAGTCAAACTCAGACTGCATTGCTTCAAGACACAAATTAGAATCAGCATCAGAAATTGCCTCCTTGAAAGTCCTTGGATCAGATCCAACAACTTGATCACCTTGATCATCTTCAAGGAGAAAACCATATCTCTCAGGAGCCCTAGGAACCCTTTCGGATCACCTAGGTGCGACCATTTCTGGTATTGGCTTGGTAGGTGCGGGAGACTCACCTGGTACTTCGATTGGATCTCGAACCTCTTCGAGTTCTACTATTTTGCCATTTCTATCAAGTAGAAATTCCGTTTTCATAAAGGTGGCATTCCTAGAAACAAACACTTTTGTTTTGCTCGGATAGTAGAAGTAGTATCCAATGGAATTCTTTGGATACCCAATGAAGTAGCATAAGATGGATCTCGTATCCAGCTTATCTCCCACTGTCTGCTTCACATAAGCAGGACATCCCCAAGTCCTCATGTATGAGTAATTGGGTGGTTTGCCCATCCATATCTCATATGGGGTCTTATCCACCGCCTTGGTGTGGACATTGTTCAACAACATTTCCACCGTTTCGAGCGCGTAGCCCCAAAACGAGGTAGGAAGTTCAGTGAAGCTCATCATAGATCGAACCATGTCCAACAAGGTCCGATTACGACGCTCCGCTACACCATTGAGCTGTGGTGTGGTCGGAGGGGTCCACTGTGCGAGAATCCCATTCTCCTTCAGATAATCTTGAAATTCAGCACTCAAGTATTCACCACCTCGATCAGATCGAAAGGCTTTAATACTCTTGCCTAATTGATTTTCTACTTCAGCCTTGAATTCTTTGAATCTTTCAAAGGATTCAGACTTGTACTTCATCAAGTACAAGTACCCATACCTAGAGTAATAATCGGTAAAGGTGATGAAGTATGTGTGACCATATTTAGTACCAATGCTAAACGGGCCGCACACATCAGTATGGATCAAATCCAATAGGCCTTGAGCACGCTCACCCTTGCCCTTGAAGGGTTGCTTGGTCATCTTTCCCTTAAGACAAGATTCACAAGTCGGTAGGGAGTTAATGTCTGACATATCAAACAGGTCACTCCTAACTAACTTGTTCATCCTACTTAGAGAAATATGACCTAGCCTAGCGTGCCAAAGTTGTGCTGGGTTCAAGTTATCGTGTTTCCTTTTAATCGTTGTTGTGTGTGCTTCGACATCGCGAGTTGGAACGTCTTTTTTGCGTTCCCCAATTCCAATTAAACATTCAATCTTGTAAATATTGCAAATCGAATTAGCAAACATACAAGAATATCCATCACTATCAAGCATAGAAACAGAAATAAATGTTCTTTACCTAGCCTAGCGTGCCAAAGTTGTGCTGGGTTCAAGTTATCGTGTTTCCTTTTAATCGTTGTTGTATGTGCTTCGACATCGCGAGTTGGAACGTCTTTTAATTTTAAGGTGTACAAATCGTTTTCGCGTTCCCCAATTCCAATTAAACATTCATTCTTGTAAATATTGCAAATCGAATTAGCAAACATACAAGAATATCCATCACTATCAAGCATAGAAACAGAAATAATGTTCTTTATTAATTCGGGAACAAATAAAACGTTTCTCAATAACAACTTAAAATCAGAAGACAGAAATAAATAAACATCTCCTATAGCTACTGCAACAACTCTTGCTCCATTGCCAAGCCTCAAGTGGGTCTCACCCTCTCTAAGACGTCGGCTTCTTGTCATCACCTGCAAATCAATGCAGATATGAGATCCACATCCGGTATCAAGTACCCAAGAAGTCGAATTAAGAGATATATTTATTTCAATATAGAACATACCTTTCGCAGTTCGCAACTTCTCGAGGTACTCCTTGCAGTTCATCCTCCAATGCCCAGGCTTGTGGCAGTGGTGGCAAACATCCTCAGACTTGTTCGGTTTGGAAGCCTTTGCCTTTGGCTTCTTGGCGGACCTTTCCTCCTTCGCAGGAGCAGAACGCTTCTTGCTCTTGCGTCTGGGTCCCTTCTTCGCAGAGGAAGAAGAACCCAGAAGGAGGACGGGTTTGTCCTTCTTTATGGTCCCTTCAAACACTACAAGCATGTTAACCACCTCTTCAAGGGTGGCTGCCAGCTTGTTCATGTTGAAGTTGACCACAAAGGGGTCAAATACAGCGGGTAGCAAGAGGAGAAGTACATCCACCGACAGCTCGTGTGGAAGTGCGATATCAAGGCCCGACAGCTTTTCAACGAGCCCAATCATACGAACCACATGCTCGCGGACCGAAGTCCCATCGCACATGCGACTCGTCATCAGCTCCTTGACAGCCGTGAACCTCTCATGTCGAGAGTTCCCCCCGTACAGCTCTTTGAGATGAAAAAGTATGTCAGCAGCATACTTCGTCTTCTCAAAACGCCGTTGCATTTCATTGGACATCGATGCCATCACATAGCACCGAGCTTTAACCTCGTCGTCCCACCATTGTTTAAGCGTTAACAGCTCCTCAGGGCTGATATCGGCAGGGGCTTCCTTCGGAAGACTCTTCTCTATCGCATAAAGAAGTTTCTCCGAAGCCAATACAAGATTGAGGTTGCGGAGCCAGTCTTGGTAGTTCAGACCGGTGAACCTGTTGCTATCCAGTATAGCAGCGAGCGGGTTTTTCATCGAAACCATTTTATAAGCAGTTATACTGAAAAGGAAAGCAGACATGCATCACTAACTATATATAAAATAAACGCTAAGACATAAAACATGGTCGTTAAGTTTTATGAATTACCCTCCACTATTTTAACGATTTCACCACCCTCTAATGAAATCTAGAAAACAGGTTTCTTTAGTGGGTACATGGAGCCCAATCAAGCGATCATGGACCCGAATAATATCAGCCATCCATGACCCCCAAAAGGTAGTTTCCGATTGCAACCGGTGCAACCTCCATGTATTCACCTCACGTACAGTAAGGGCCCAATAATATGACGCCGTTTACTATCACGTGTCAAGATGACCCATCAATGTTGAGTCGTGAAGAACGGTCCCCTTAACGTCCCCAAAAATATGAGCCAACGTTAAAGGGAGTTCCAACCGACTCACAACAATTGTCAATGACGTGGACAGCTTTCCGGCATACATGACCCCCTCAATAATATGAGCCGGGCCATGTATACGGGTAGCATCGACGTACACCCATTGTTGATGGAAGGTAGGGTTAATTTAAACAATTTTAAATACCCTTTAGTTTATCGAATAAACTTTTATCTTGATATAAGTTTTAAATCAAATTTAAAACGAGGGATTTTATTTTGAAAAACATTTTGGTCTCATGCATATTTAAATCTAATTTAAAACATGCAAACATGCGGATTCAATTAAACTATATATCAACATATATAAAGTAAACATTGGGATGATCGATCGCGAGAGCTATGCGGTCCGTGGTGTTGGGGATCCGGATCCGCCCCCGGCGAGGCAGCGGAAGAACAATAAACAGAGAACCGGGAGGTCCACCGTCTTCGGATGTCCTCCCACTAAATCTAGTAATTTACATTTAAATTTACCATTACATACAAGGGATACATTTATCAAGGGGTGGGAACGGGCCACAAACAGGCCCACTTTAAATGATAATCCAAATATTAATACAACCGAATCACAAAAACCTATCGCATACACCTAACAAATTGGGCACGGCCTCGATCATCTCAATCATTCAGATAATCTAATTAACATGCATAAATTAAATAATCTAATTATTCATCGCAAAATCATATTTTAATCATAAAATCGCATTTTATAATAAAATCGTATTTTGTCGATAAAATCAAATTTTAATCAACAAAATCATATCTCATTATAAAATCATATTTTATAATTAAAATCACATTTTACTAATTTCAATTATATCATATTGGGCTTAAAACAATTTTAGGCCCAAAAATCTCAAAATTTCAAAATCGACCAAAACGGGCCCGATATCGAATATTGGCCCAAAGACTTCACGGGCTGCCCGGGACAGGCCCGAACCAAACCCTAGAAGAAATTAGCCGTCACTACATCGCCGTAGCTTCGCCGGACCGGTGGCGGCGCCACACAAAAATCTTCGCAAGGCAGCCGCGCGACGTCGCGCCAAGCGCGACGCACGGCCGTGCGCAAAGCTTCGCATGTCGCTCGACCAGCAAGCTTCGCCCGTGGCAGCACGCCTCCAGCCATCGTCGCCCTCCTCGTGCGACCAGCGCTCGACCAACGATGCAGCAGCGGCCGGCCAACAGTGCGCGATCTTGCACGGCACAGCGGCGAGGGAGGCGGCAGATTGCGCAACGTTTGCACGAAGCGGCGCGACCAGCGCGTGCCTCCATCACGATCTGATCGACGATGATAGGCAAAACAACCTGCGCGAAGCAGCGCCAACGATCCGGCCACCATGCGCAACTCGTGCGCATGGTATCGCGTGACATGCGCGCGAACTCGCGCGGTAGCTAGAGCCACCTCATGCGGCGGCGGCCCGGTGGCCGAGATCAATCCTATGATTTGATTTGAATCTGAAATTCGATGTTAGATACAATTATGGCAATATCGTATTGATCAGATCCGAAAACCTTGGCTCTGATACCACTGTTGGGTAGCCGCGGTGGATCCGGATCACGCCTCCCGACGAATATCGTATTGATCAGATCCGAAAACCTTGGCTCTGATACCACTGTTGGGTAGCCGCGGTGGATCCGGATCACGCCTCCCGACGAGGCAGCGGAAGAACAAAAACAATACCGGGAGACGATCAATACAATAAAACAAACAACAACCATAGGGTGTTTAGATTGCTACCTTGCTGGCAACTCGTGCCTGGCTCCGACCAGTTCCTCGAGGAAACCGGTACTTCACGTTAGATTGCGGTAGACTACGTCAATCAGGTCCACGATCGGAGATGGGATCCCTTCGTCAGCCTGCACTAGAAGGCCTGACGAGATCGGCACGGATGGATTCTCCTCGTCAAGATTGGCCGGAACAATTTTCCGACGAAGAGATGCGGCGGCGGCGGCGGCGACGGCTTATGAGAGGAGGGAAGGGGCGGCGGCCACTTGGAGTTTTAGGGTTGTCTAATGATATGAGTTAATTAAGTCTAGGTCTACCTTAAGTATACTTGGAGATGGATTTGGATCCGGCCCAACGGGCCTGGGTCCAACGGATGAACATTCGGTTCATCCCCATCACCGAGACTTCATCGTAACTCCGATCGCCGATCAGATCGGACCGATCGACTCAGTTTCCAAAACTGAGTACTATGATCTGAAAAACTATTTTTCAGAACCCCAGTGCAAAATGACCGTTTTGCCCCTCAACATCGGCAAATCATGATTTGACCTCTGTTGACTTTTAGGAAGTCGCACTGTCAGGCCCCGTGCTAATTACTAACAATTAACACATAATAAGCGCATAAACACGGAAGCTTAAAATCAGGGCTTAAAAATTTTTCGAAATACAATGGGCCTGAACTCAATTCATACATTCAAAATATCGATAATTAAAATATGAGTTGACTCAAACTCATACGCAACAGGTATCAACAAAATATCAAATCAAATACAGATCCCAAATACATGATAACACGAGGCATCCCCCGGTTCAATACATATCGTATATAGACTGGGACTCAGGGACGCGGGGATCGACCAGCTGAACTTCCACTCTGCCCAGCTTGGTTACCTGAAGCTCCTACAAATGGGCAACGCAGACCCAAACAAGACAAAAGCAGGAAACAAGTACGAGGTCAAGCCTCAGTATGAAGAGCTATCAAAGCAGATAAACATGCAACATGCTATAAAACAATGCTATGAATGCATGAGGCTGTCGAAGGAAATCAGTCAGCTAGGCCGGTGCAACAACCGGCAAATCATATCATGTCGCCTCTATACCACGGTCTATCAACCGGGAAATCATCGGTCCGTGATCATCGGGGCCCGTCAGCCCATCACAGCTCGGCGGTAGACACTCGTATCCGGTAGTCACCGCTCCGACGGTAGCGTTGTACTTTTCGGGCACGACCCAACAGTCGGCCAGTCACAACGTGGCACCCAATCAGGTTATCAAATCAAATCTGTAACTCAGGCTCAAGATGTATACATGAATGCTATTCAATATCCATGCTAGATGCATACCATTTATAATACATGAAGCAAAACATAACTCAATCAATTCCATCATCTAAATTCACGCAAGCCACATAACAGCAGTTCACAACATCGAAAAATAGACATGTTCACGCTCAAGCTGCTAAGGGCTGCTCAAATCGTACCTCTCTTCTTCAATTTACCTAACAGATTTCTCCTGGTTCAAATCACGCAGCAGGAACTTCCCGGAAGCTCAAATCTGTCACAACATAGCTAATATCTTAGCTCAATTCTAATCATAAACACGCTAATCCTACGTCCAGAAGTCTAATTCAATTCCTTCACTTCCCACTTCATGCAGGCATTAGCTACAAGAACAGAGCTCAAATCTACAAGAAATGCTCACCCAAAAGCTCACGCTAGCAGAAGACGCACGCACAGACTTTTCTTAAAAAGCTTCGAACTCCAGCAGCTACGCGTTTCCACACCAGCGCTAATACAACGTCTTAAATGGGTAGCAAACAAAAGAGCTAAGCAAGGGGAATCCAGCGCCACTAAGATTGTCAAAAACAAAGGCTGGATGCGATGGGAATCGGCGGTGGAAAATCACGGTGAACAGTAGCTCGACGAGGGTTTGGGAAAGAAGATAAGAAATATCTGGTTCTAAAATAATTCTAAGTGTCGAACAACACTTCTATTTATAATCTCCCCAAATCAACGTCTGCTGAACACCAATATTCAGTCGACTGAACAGTAAAGATCTTCCAGCAGATACCTCCTTTCTTTCGTTAACATCAGCAGCAACAACCAAATAGGCAGTCGCAAGAAAACACTCCAAAACGACACCGTTCCAACTTACCAAAACGACGCCGTAGCGTTACACCAGCTGACAACAGCTCTCGCAAGCAAAACGACCAAAAGCTGGTAACAGCTCTCTCTCCAAAACAATCCATCGACTGGTCGCACGAAATTACTCAAAACGACGACGCATCAACTAATCCAAACGACGTCACTTCTCAACATTCTTGTATTTGCGCGCCTGCTGCCAGCAGCAACCATCACAACGCAATCTAATGCCAACAGAAAGGAATACGTCACGCCTACGTCATCATATCTGCTAACAGCTCTTACGACTGATTCCTCAAACCATCATCTGATCGCTCTTCACTAGCGCAACTGCTGAATCTAGTAGTCAACACTCCAAAATGTTGACTAACACGTGTCGCTTCCTCATTCATTCTCACACTAAGTGCAACGTCTGCCAGCAGCGACCTCAAAATCGAAACTAAAACCAGCAGCTCTCAGTGCGTCACGCTGACGTCATCTCTGCTGATTCAAAATCCACCAGCAAGGAGCTACAGTAACTTGCTGCTGACAGTTTGCTCCAAAATTCGCTACGACTGAATTTTCCAAAATTAACGCAACGTTCGAAATCAGCAGGAACCTCAAAATTCACATGATTAATCCCAAATCAAATCAATTAATCACTAAGCTAATTCACAATCCTCACATTCTCCCCACCTTAAGAGATTTCGTCCTCGAAATCAAAGGCAAACTCAGGGAAGAAAAACAATCAATCATGCAAACCAGCACCAACTAAACACCAAATTCGAAGCAAAAACCAGAAATTTACCTGGAAATTCTACACGATCAGTGCGCAAACAGATGAGGCCAGTCCTGACTCATCTTCTCCTCAACTTCCCAGGTTGCTTCTTCTCGGCCATGCTTACTCCATTGGACCATCACCAACGGAATTATCTTGTTTCTCAGCTGCTTCTCCTTCCTATCCAAGATCTGCACCGATATTCGACATAACTCAAGGCATAATCCAGCTCAACTTCGTCAGTTCTCAAAACGTGGGACGGATCCGGCTCATATTTTCTCAACATTGACACATGAAACACGTCATGCATCGCGGCTAACTCCTCGGGAAGCCTCAGTCTATAAGCCAATTGTCCAATCCGCTCAAGAATCTCAAAGGGACCAACGAATCTGGGAGCCAATTTGCCTTTAAATCGGAATCTCATCACGCTCTTGAAAGGAGAAATCTTGAGAAACACACGATCGCCCACCTCAAACTCTAACGGTCGACGTCTTCTATTCGCATAGCTCGAGAAACGGTCTTGGGCAACCTTCATTCTACTCCGGATCAAATCAATTTGATCTCTCATATGCTGAACGAACTCCGGTGTAGAAAGCTGTCTCTCGCCAACTTCTTCCCAACAAATCGGGGATCTGCACTTGCGACCATACAAGGCTTCAAACGGAGCCATTCCAATAGTGACTTGGTAGCTGTTGTTATACGAAAACTCAACTAAGGAAAGCGAATCCTGCCAGCCACCGCTGAAATCCATCACTACCGCTCGCAACATATCCTCTAAAGTCTGGATAGTCCGCTCAGACTGTCCGTCTGTCTGTGGGTGATAGGCT
>KQ993070.1:145233-159727 GCA_001598015.1 Dorcoceras hygrometricum | reverse complement strand
GGTCCTTTCAATCCATATATCCCGATCAGATCAACGACCATTGGCAAATCGAGAGTCGCTATAGATCCGATAGCTATGCGTACATCTTGGAGATCGAATAGTGACATCACGAGTGTAACTAGGTAAACACATTTACCTAAAACACTTCTAGTACTCTGGCCAGAGATTTATACACTATTATCCCCTCAGATAGCATAGGATATCCACGCATGTCTACGAGCGGTGAATCCTCGACAAAGATGCATCGACTCCTATATGCATCGGGGTCTCACCCAATCTCGCCGCCTGATGACCCCAAGTGAGTCGGAAAACGAGTCAAAGTGAGACGCCTATCATGTAGAGTCTCAATGACGTTTCGAGTCGTGAGGACTAATCAGTACAACCAAGACCTCGGACTTATCCACTCGACAAATGGTAACCACTTGGAAAGTCCGAACGAGGGTAGTTCGATAGATCACCAGGTCACTATCTATCTGCAAGCTCAGAACATCACAATGTTCCCTACCAATGAAACATGGAACTTCGCATCGCAGATACTAGTCTCTAGCTCGGGCGGCCTTATCTTCATTTTGACGACCCAATCGACTAGGAACATGTTCAGAATACACAGTGACTATTAGATGTGTTTCATGATAGCCGTCATACC
Organism: Dorcoceras hygrometricum; assembly: GCA_001598015.1. NCBI lineage: Eukaryota > Viridiplantae > Streptophyta > Magnoliopsida > Lamiales > Gesneriaceae > Dorcoceras > Dorcoceras hygrometricum. The sequence goes on along the minus strand of KQ993070.1, from coordinate 159,081 downwards.
CACTATCACATCTAACATACACTTTAGTGTATTCTAGGTCTTTACTCAACGCAATTTTTAATCATCATACAACACAATGAAAGTAAAGAATGCCATATAAATAAATGCGAATATCATATATAAAGATTTTTTCATACAAGAGTCTATAAACCCACACGCCACAAGTTGGCTAGTTGGGAATCTACTCTAACATTACTTGGGATAGTTTCTGTACGGCGTTCCGTCAGGAGTATGTTCCGGAGTCTTATGTGAATGCCCGGGAGCGTGAGTTTGGCAACTTGGTTCAGGGAACCATGTCGGTGGGTGAGTATACTCGAAGGTTTTCTTCTCTTTTGGCTTACGTTCCTCATGTGTCTGGCCGCGAGAGGGCGAAGAGGAACCGGTTCTTGGAAGGGCTTAAGTATTCCTTGGTGTTGGCGAGTTCACCTACCAGTTATGCGGACACAGTGGACAAGGCAATGGACATCGAGGATGGGTTGAGGAACCGTAGGTCTCGGGTTCAACCTCCAGTGGTGCAAGGTTCACGTCCCAATGTTCTAGGGGCGCAACCTCCCCAGTTTCCCCAGTCATCTCAGCAGTAGCCCTAGCAGTGCGCAAAAGTCTGGGCGGAACCGTAGGTCTCGGGTTCAACCTCCAGTGGTGCAAGGTTCACGTCCCAATGTTCTAGGGGCGCAACCTCCCCAGTTTCCCCAGTCATCTCAGCAGTAGCCCTAGCAGTGCGCAAAAGTCTGGGCGCCACAGGTTTAGGCCTTGTGGTCATCAATTTAAGAAGAATAAGGGTTCTAGTTCTTCTGGCTCGGGCAGTTCGAGCAGTAGTAGTAGTCCTAGGGCTACCTTTTGTGGCCAGTGTGGAGGCAGACACCCCTCGACGCAGTGTACAGGGGTTCAGGGTGTTTGCAACATTTGTGGGAAACATGGACATTTTGCGAGAGTGTGTCCATTGGCAGGATCTCAGCACACCGCAGCCCCACCTCAAGGTCATTCTGATGGGTCATATCGAGGTCGTTTTTTCCTGCTCCACAGCCAAGGATGGGGTAGACTCAGTATAGGCCGTTCCGGTAGCCTGGTCCTTCGTGATTTGGACAGTCTTCCCAGCCTTAGTTCTCAGGACCTCAGCATGACCAGGTGAATGCCATGACGAGGGAGCAAGCGGAAGGCACGCCAGGAGGAGTGATTGCAGGTACTTGTACTGTCTTTGATTTCCTGCACGTGCATTGTTTGATACTGGAGCATCACATTCGTTTATAGCTGATGCATTTGTGGTTGAGCATGGTTTGCATAACACTTCGTTATGTGATGTTCTTTCTATTGCGACTCCTGCCGGCGCGAGCCTGTTTCTCCCAAGAGATTTTGTTGAATGGCATTCTTAGGTTTGGTGAGAATGTGTTGGTAGCGAACCTGATTCTATTAGTGATGTGGGATTTTGATTGCATTGTGGGAATAGACGTGTTGTCTAGCTATAGGGCCACCATGGACTGTTTCCATGGCGTTGTGCGTTTTCGGCCCCAGTCTAGCGAGAGGTGGAACTTCTATGGCCTCGATTCTCGATCAAAGATTCACTTGGTCTCTGCTATGGAGATGTTTAGCCTCATGTCATCCGAGAACTCTGTATTCATGATCTATGCTTGCACGCATCCTTTTCGTCGTGTGTGGAGCTTAGTGATATCCCCGTTGCTCGAGATTTCCCTGTGTGTTTCTCGAGGAGATTCCTGGCTTTCCTCCAATAAGGGAGATCGACTTCAGTATTGAGTTGTTACCTGGTACAACTCCTATTTCATGAACCCCATATTGTTTAGCGCCAGCTGAGTTGAGGGAGTTAAAGGTACAACTTAGTGACTTGCTGGAGAAAGGTTTTATTCGACCGAGCATGTCGCCGTGGGGAGTTCCTATCTTGTTTGTGAATATGTAGGACGGTTCCATGAGGATCTGTATTGACTTCCGGCAACTGAATAATGCGACCGTGAAGAATAAGTACCCTCTATCGAGGTCGATGACTTATTTGATTAGCTTCAAGGATCGATGGTGTATTCGAAGAACGATATGCGTTCGAGGTACCATCAGTTGCGTATTCGAGAGGAAGATGTTGCGAAAACTACGTTTCGTATGAGGTATGGGTATTATGAGTTCTTGGTCATGCCTTTTGGTTTGACGAATGCCCCTGCAGTTTTCATGGATTTGATGAATCGAGTCTTTCGGGAGTTCATCGATCAGTTTGTGATTTTGTCCATCGATGACATCTTGGTGTACCCGAAGACTCCGATGCAGCACAAAGAGCATTTGAGGTTGGTTCTCCAAACACTACGAGACTCGCGACTGTATGCTAAGTTCTTCAAATGCAAGTTTTGGTTGGATAGAATAGTGTTTCTGGGTCATGTCATTTCGGCCGATGGACTGTCTGTTGATCCCAGTAAGGTAGAGGCTGTTGTGAACTGGGAACGTCCCAAGAATGTTTTAGAGATTCGTAGCTTTTTGGTATTGGCTAACTATTACCGACGTTTTATCGAGGGATTCCCTAGTGTAGCTAAGCCTATGACGCAGTTGACCCAGAAAGACAAGAGATTTTTCTGGACAGAGCAATGCGAGAATAGCTTGCGATTGCTCAAAGAGAAGCTAATTTCAGCACCTGTGTTGGCTTTACCTTCAGGTTCAAGTGGTTTTGTGGTTTGTTCGGATGCTTCGCTGAATGGATTGGGTTGTGTTTTGATGCAGAATGGTCGAGTCATTGCGTATGCCTATCGTCAGTTGAAATCGCATGAGACTCGATACCCAGTTCATGATTTGGAGTTGGCTGCAGTGGTCTTTTCCTTGAAGATTTGGCGCCATTATCTGTATGGCGAGCAGTTTGTGGTGTATACAGACCACAAGAACCTTAAATATCTGTTTTCTCAGTCAGATTTGAACATGAGACAGCGTATATGGATGGAGTTGCTTAAGGATATTGATTGTGAGATCCAATATCAGCTGGGAAAGTGAATATAGTTGCTGATGCATTGAGCATGAAGGCTCAAGTTGCGATGCTTGCTTCGTTGCAGATTTTGAAGGTTCATGAGCATCTGAGCACTACTGGTTTGCGTTTCTACCCAAGTGATGATTATGTTGTGGTGTTCTTTTCAAGTTGAGCCACAGACTGTTTCAAGCATTAGAGCATCTCAGAGAATCGATCCATCTATCCTTGAGTTGAAGTTGAAAGTTAGAGCTGGACAGTTGGAGGATTACACTGTCACGTCTGATGGTTGTTTGAGATTACGTGACAGGTTGGTAGTGCCAAATCTGATTGATTTGAAGGAGGATATCTTGAGAGAAGCACACTGTAGTAGACATAGTGTCCATTCTGGTGCAAGGAAGATGTACCATGCATTGAAACAACACTTCAGGTGGGCAGGTTTGAAGAGTGATGTTGCTGATTTTGTTGCGCATTGTCTGAATTGTCAGCAAGTTAAGGCAGAAAGGATGAGACCTGGTGGTCTATTGCAGAGTTTAGAGGTGCCCCAATGGAATTGGGAGCACATAGCTATGGATTTTGTAACCCATTTTCCTCGTTACAGCAGAGGTTGTGATGCTTTTTGGGTTGTCATAGACAGACTTTCAAAGTCTGCTCACTTCATTACCTATAATATGACGTATTCTTTGAAGAATATGGCAAAACTGTACATAGATTTCGTGGTACTTCTGCATGGTGTGCCTGTGTCCATTATTTCAGATCGAGATCCGAGGTTTACTTCCAGATTTTGGAATAGTTTGCAAATATCTTTGGGCACCAGATTGGCTATGAGTACCGCTTATCATCCTCAAACTGATGGCCAATCTGAGAAGACTATCCAGACTTTATAGGATATGTTGAGAGCTGTTGTGATGGATTTTAATGGCAGCTGGCAAGATTTGTTGTCTACTCTTATAATAACCGCTACCAGGTGACAATTGGAATGGCACCATTTAAGGCATTGTATGGTAGGAAGTGCAGATCGCCAATCTGTTGGGAAGAAGTGGGGGAGAAGCAGCTGTCTTCTCCAGAATTTGTGCAGCAGATGAGAGATCAAGTAGATCTGATTCGACAGCGTATGAAAGCTACATTAGTTCGCCAAGCAATCTATGCGAATCACAGGCGTAGGCCTTTAGAATTTCATGTTGGAGATCTGGTTTTCTTGAAGTTTTCTCCTTTTAGAAGTGTGATGAGATCTGGTCTCAAGGGAAAGTTGTCTCCTCGTTATGTTGGACCTTATGAGATTGTTGAGAGGATCGGTCATTTGGCTTATCTCTTGTTATTGTCGCCAGATCTGTCCTCATTGCATGATGTGTTTCATGTGTCTATGTTGAGGAAGTATGAGCCAGATCCTTCTCATGTGTTGCGAACTGATGAGGTGGAGCTAGACTGGACTTTGAGCTATGTTGAATATCCCTTGCAGATCTTAGACAGGAAGGAGAAACAGCTCAGGAACAAGACAATTCCCTTGGTGATGGTCCAGTGGAGCAAACATGGTAGAGAAGAAGCTACGTGGGAGTTAGAGGAGAAAATGCAACGTGAATGGCCTCATCTATTTGAGTAGATCTTGCATTAACTCGAGTAGCTAGTTTGCTTGTTGTTGTTTTCCAGTTATCTTGAACTCTTTGTTAGTAGCATCTTGTTGCGAGTTAGAGGTTGCTAGTTGTTTTGTGCATATCGTGTTTCCCAGTATTGGTTGTTTTGTTGGGATTGTTGCTCAGTTCTGGAGTTGTTCTTTGATTTCGAGGACAAAATATTATTTTTAGTGGGAGAGATATATGAGACCCGAAAGATTACTAGATTAATTGAGTTAAATAATCGAGTTTGGAATAGATCAGATTTGGCGTGAGCATATCTGGGATGGATCATCTTTGAGCTAATATGCTTGGTTAGCGTATCGGGTTTCTTTGTATAATTGTGTTTAGAACAGCTCTGGGCAGTTGTAGAGTTCTGCGTAGTAGTAGTCAGATTCGGAGAGTTGAGAAGTGCTGGTTAGTAACTTTGGATTTGGCATTGGTTGATTGTAATTGAGGCTAGTGGTGAAATCTAGGTGTCGCTAAGTATTTTGAGTTCGCTAATGGATATCCTGCACGGGTAACGAAACACCGTCGTTTGGGAGAAACCAGATTTGAGGGCGAAAGTTGTTAGCGCTGTGTGAACCAGCTTTGTTCGAGGGTTTAATATAGACCGGTCGGGTTGTCTCGATCGAAAGGCAGTGCGATGTCGTTTTGGATATCAATGAACGTTGGTCAGTGATGGTATCAGATCTGAGTCTTTTGGCTAGGAGCGATGCGACGCCGTTTAGAGAGACATGTGTATGATTGATTAATTAGATTGTGGTGCGACGTCGTTTGGTAGTAGCGCGCTGGTTTAGCGTATGGTCCAGATCTAGAGTGTTACTCAAATCTGAGTGGGTATCAGCTTAGATTCAATGTTTTCGGTGGTTACTGTTCATCAGATTTGGGAAATTTAAGTGGTACTTATAGAGGACTTTGACTGTGGTCTCGAAATTGTTTCCCGACACTTAGAAATATTTCCCATAACCTTACTCTGTCGTGATACCCTAGCTACTGTTCATCGAACCTTATCTTCTTCGATTGCCGGCGGTAGAAGACTCAGATTAGAGCAAGAGTTGTAGCATTGTACTCCTCTTGCCAAGGCGTTTATTCTTATACCTCTTTCGAAGGCTTGAGTTAAGCTGGAAGAAGATCGCGAAAGGAGCTACCTTGTGTAGTCTGTTAGCATTTCGGCAGAATTGCTTTTCCGTTCAGGTAGTGGTTTCGGGTAAGAGCTAGATCCTCCCTTACGCTTCGTTTATAGCTGTCTGTTGTGCTAGAAGGGTAGGATAGAGCTGGTGTAGTTCGTAGCTCCCAGTTTGTAGTTTTGTGCTACAGTCCCTGAGTTTTGTTGTTGTTATTTGGCCAAGTAGGTGGCAGATTTGAGTTGCTCGGGACATTGTTGTGGTAATAGTAGCTCAGAAAGCTAATTTACGGATGTGAGCCTATGATTACATCTTTGAGATGGACTTGTGTATAAATGGCGTGTGCTGTTATGTTGAGCAGTGTGTATGTTGTTATTCCTGTGCTGTTATTTGCATATGTCTGTGCATATTATTTTGAAAGCTGTTATTATGCATACACGCATGTCATGTTGTTCTGCTCATTCCTTTGCAAGCCCTTGTTAACATCCTACTATAAGAAACCTGATCTGTTGTTCTTTTCTGTTGAGCTAATCATTGTTGACAGGGTGCGTGTGATTGAGCGCCTGGGTAGCTCCCATTCTCTTACATGCGTTGTGGCATTTTGTTCTAGCTTGTGCTGGTATTTCGTGTGATTGAGTGCCTGGGTAGCTCCCATTCTCTCACATGAGTTGCGGTCATCCCTGTAATCTGTTGTGGCTGGTACCATGTGTGATCGAGCGCCTGGGTAACTCCCATTCTCTCACACATTCGGTGACCACTTCCAGTTTCGGTATTCAATTGTGCGCAGTTCTTTTGAGCTCCCTGTTCTCATGCATAGCATCACATTTTTAACTTGTTCTATCTACATGCTGTTTTATATTACTCTCCGTACTGGGGTTTGACCTCATGTCCCTCTGGGGCTGGATTTTTTGTTTGCCTGTGTGTTGTTCAGGTTTTCCAGGTTTCTCATCTGGTCGTGCAGATGGCCCATCTGGAGGTGCCCCGGGAGGTGTATAGAGTGTCTCAGTTATGTATAATATAAAGTTATGTAGTAGAGTCTTCACATGGGGAATGCCCGATGTGATGTTCTATTGCTAATTTGTGTCTATGTTGAGCGAGAGACTTGCTATGTCTGTATTGTTGGTAGACGCTCTATATGTTTGTATCTGTTGTGGTTGGTTTTCTGTTGTTGTAAAATCCGTATTTTGAGTATCGTTGTATTTTAAAGTATGATTTTCTAAGTCAGGCCAAAGAGAAAAATTTTAGCCACTATTTTAAATGCTTCCGCTATTGTTTATTGCATGGTTAACTCTGTGTTGTGCACCGGGCCTGACATTTTTGGTATCAGAGCTTAAACTGGGATAAGCTCGAATTCTTTTGATCACACTTGAGTCTAGGCACTTTGTTGCGTGTTGCATGTGCTTGACTATGTGCTTTATCTGCTGTATGATCTTACGTATGAGTGTTTGCTTAGATGCCGACTAGACGTAGGTGTAGAGCTACCAAGAAGATTCCGGAAGAATCTGAGGGTCAGAATGAAAAGATTCAGCGTAGTGGTCCTGTTCGTAGACGTGCTAGGCAGGTTGAGGATGAGGTTGATGTGCTGGCAGCCCGTGTGGATGAGATGGAACTAATCATGGTGAGGTTTCAGCGTATGAATCCTCAGACTTTCGATGGTGACGAGAGTAGTTCCGATGTGAAGTCCTGGCTGCAACACATTACCGGACTGTTTGATAGAGTGCGCTACGATGATGATCAGGAGTATGTTCCAGAGTCTTATGTGAATGCCCGGGAGCGTGAGTTTGACAACTTGGTTCAGGGAACCATGTCGGTGGGTGAGTATGCTCGAAGGTTTTCTTCTCTTTTGGCTTACGTTCCTCATGTGTCTGGACGCGAGAGGGCGAAGAGGAACCGGTTCTTGGAAGGGCTTAAGTATTCCTTGGTGTTGGCGAGTTCACCTACCAGTTATGCGGACACAGTGGACAAGGCAATGGACATCGAGGATGGGTTGAGGAACCGTAGGTCTCGGGTTCAACCTCCAGTGGTGCAAGGTTCACGTCCCAATTTTCTAGGGGCGCAACCTCCCCAGTTTCCCCAGTCATCTCAGCAGCAGCCCTAGCAGTCAGCGCAAAAGTCTGGGCGCCACAGGTTTAGGCCTCGTGGTCATAAATTCAAGAAGAATAAGGGTTCTAGTTCTTCTGGCTCGGGCAGTTCGAGCAGTAGTAGTAGTCCGAGGGCTACCTTTTGTGGCCAGTGTGGAGGCAGACACCCCTCGACGCAGTGAACAGGGGTTCAGGGTGTTTGCAACATTTGTGGGAAATAAGGACATTTTGCGAGAGTGTGTCCATTGGCGGGATCTCAGCACACCGCAGCCCCACCTCAGGGTCATTCTTATGGGTCATATCGAGGTCGTTCTTTTCCTGCTCCACAGCCAAGGATGGGGGAGACTCAGTATAGGCCGTTCCAGCAGCCTGGTCCTTCGCGATTTGGACAGTCTTCCCATCCTTAGTTCTCAGGACCTCAGCATGACCAGGTGAATGCCATGACGAGGGAGTAAGCGGAAGGCTCGCCAGGAGGAGTGATTGCAGGTACTTGTACTGTCTTTGATTTCCTGCACGTGCATTGTTTGATACTGGAGCATCACATTCGTTTATAGCTGATGCATTTGTGGTTGAGCATGGTTTTCATACCACTTCGTTATGTGATGTTCTTTCTGTTGCGACTCCTGGCGGCGCGAGCCTGTTTCTACCAAGAGATTTTGTTGAATGGCATTTTTAGGTTTGGTGAGAATGTGTTGGTAGCGAACCTGATTCTATTAGTGTTGTGGGATTTTGATTGAATTGTGGGAATGGACGTGTTGTCTAGCTATAGGGCCACCATGGACTGTTTCCATGGCGTTGTGCGTTTTTGTCCCCAGTTTGGCGAGAAGTGGAACTTCTATGGCCTCGATTCCCGATCAAATATTCCCTTGGTCTCTGCTATGGAGATGTTTAGCCTCATGTCGTCGGAGAACTCTAGATTCATGATCTATGCTTTGGAAGCATCCTTTTCGTCGTGTGTGGAGCTTAGTGATATCCCCATTGCTTAAGATTTCCCTGTGTGTTTCCCGAGGAGATTCCTGGCTTTCCTCCGATAAGGGAGATCAACTTCAGCATTGAGTTGTTACCTGGTACAACTCCTATTTCATGAACCCCGTATTGTTTAGCGCCAGCTGAGTTGAGGGAGTTAAAGGTACAACTTAGTGACTTGCTGGAGAAAGGTTTTATTCGACCGAGCATGTCGCCGTGGGGAGTTCCTATCTTGTTTGTGAAGAAGAAGGATGGTTCCATGAGGATCTGTATTGACTTCCGGCAACTGAATAATGCACCCGTGAAGAATAAGTACCCTCTACCGAGGTCGATGACTTATTTTATTAGCTTCAAGGATCGATGGTGTATTCGAAGAACGATCTGCGTTCGAGGTACCATCAGTTGCATATTCGAGAGGAAGATGTTGAGAAAACTGCGTTTCGTATGAGGTATGGGTATTATGAGTTCTTGGTGATGCCTTTTGGTTTGACGAATGCCCCTGTAGTTTTCATGGATTTGATGAATCGAGTCTTTCGGGAGTTCATCGATCAGTTTGTGATTTTGTCCATTGATGACATCTTGGTGTACCCGAAGACTCCGATGCAGAACAAAGAGCATTTGAGGTTGGTTCTCCAAACACTACGAGACTCGCGGCTGTATGCTAAGTTCTTCAAATGCAAGTTTTGGTTGGATAGAGTAGTGTTTCTGGGTCATGTCATTTCGGCCGATGGACTGTCTGTTGATCCCAGTAAGGTAGAGGCTGTTGTGAACTGGCAACGTCCCAAGAATGTTTCAGAGATTCGTAGCTTTTTGGGATTGGCTAAATATTACCGACGTTTTATCGAGGGATTCTCTAGTGTAGATAAGCCTATGACGCAGTTGACCCTGAAAGACGAGATTTGTCTGGACAGAGCAATGCGAGAACATCTTCCGGTTGCTCAAAGAGAAGCTAACTTCAGCACCTGTGTTGGCTTTACCTTCAGGTTCAAGTGGTTTTGTGGTTTGTTCGGATACTTCGCTGAATGTATTGGGTTGTGTTTTGATGCAGAATGGTCGAGTCATTGCGTATGCCTCTCATCAATTCAAACCGCATGAGACTCGATACCCGGTTCATGTTTTTGAGTTGGCAGCAGTGGTCTTTTCCTTGAAGATTTGGCGCCACTATCTGTATGGCGAGCAGTTTGTGGTGTATACAGACCACAAGAGCCTTAAAAATATGTTTTCTTAGTTAGATTTGAACATGAGACAGCGTAGATAGATGGAGCTTCTTAAGGATTTTGATTGTGAGATCCAATATCATCCTGGGAAAGTGAATATAGTTGTTGATGCATTGAGCATGAAGGCTCAAGTGGCGATGGTTGCTTCGTTGCAGATTTTAAGTTCATGAGCATCTGAGCACTACTGGTTTGCGTTCTACCCAAGTGATGATTATGTTGTGGTGTTCTTTAGTGAATATAGTTGTTGATGCATTGAGCATGAAGGCTCAAGTGGCGATGGTTGCTTCGTTGCAGATTTTTAAGTTTCATGAGCATCTGAGCACTACTGGTTTGCGTTTCTACCCAAGTGATGATTATGTTGTGGTGTTCTTTTCAAGTTGAGCCACAGACTGTTTCGAGCATTAGAGCAGCTCAGAGAATCGATCCATCTATCCATGAGTTGAAGTTGAAGGCTAGAGCTGGACAGTTGGAGGATTACACTGTCACGTCTGATGGTTGTTTGAGATTACGTGGCAGGTTGGTAATGCAAAATCTGATTTATTTGAAGGAGGATATCTTGAGAGAAGCACACTGTAGTAGACATAGTGCCCATTCTGGTGCAAGGAAGATGTACCATGCACTGAAACAGCACATCAGGTGGGCAGGTTTGAAGAGTGATGTTGCTGATTTTGTTGCGCATTGTCTGAATTGTCAGCAAGTTATGACAGAAAGGATGAGACCTGGTGGTCTATTGCAGAGTTTAGATGTGCCCCAATGGAATTGGGAGCACATAGCTATGGATTTTATAACCCATTTGCCTCGTTCCAGCAAAGGTTGTGATGCTGTTTGGGTTGTCATAGACAGACTTTCAAAGTCTGCTTACTTCATTCCCTATAATATGACGTATTCTTTGAAGAAGATGGCGAAACTATACATAGATTTTGTGGTACTTTTGCATGGTGTGCCTGTGTCCATTGTTTTAGATCGAGATCCGAGGTTTACTTTCAGATTTTGGAAGAGTTTGCAAATATCTTTGGGCACCAGTTGGCTATGAGTACAGCTTATCATCCTCAAACCGATGGCCAATCTGAGAAGACTATCCAAACTTTATAGGATATGTTGAGAGCTGTTGTGATGGATTTCTGTGGTAGCTGACAAGATTCGTTGTCTTGGGTTGAGTTCTCTTATAATAACAGCTACCAGGTGACAATTGGAATGGCAACTTTTGAGTCATTGTATGGTAGGAAGTGTAGATCGCCAATCTGTTGGGAAGAAGTGGGGGAGAAGCAGCTGTCTTCTCCAGAATTTGTGCAGCAGATGACAGATCAAGTAGATCTGATTCTACAGCGTATGAAAGCTACATGAGTTCGCCAAGCAATCTATGCGAATCGCAGGCGTAGGCCTTTAGAATTTTAGGTTGGATATCTGGTTTTCTTGAAGTTTTCTCCTTTTAGAAGTGTGACGAGATCTGGTCTCGAGGGAAAGTTGTCTCCTCGTTATGTTGGACCTTATGAGATTGTGGAGAGGATCGGTCATTTGGCTTATCTCTTGTTATTGTCGCCAGATCTGTCCTCATTGCATGATGTGTTTCATGTGTCTATGTTGAGGAAGTATGAGCCAGATCCTTCTCATGTGTTGCGAAATGATGAGGTGGAGCTAGATCGGACTTTGAGCTATGTTGTATATCCCTTGCAGATCTTAGACAGGAAGGAGATACAGCTCAGGAACAAGACAATTCCCTTGGTGATGGTCCAGTGGAGCAAACATGGTAGAGAAGAAGCTACGTGGGAGTTAGAGGAGAAAATGCAACGTTAATGGCCTCATCTGTTTGAGTAGATCTTGCATTAACTCTAGTAGCTAGTTTGCTTGTTGTTGTTTTCCAGTTATCTTGAACTCTTGGTTAGTAGCCTCTTGTTGCGAGTTAGAGGTTGCTAGTTGTTTTGTGCATATCGTGTTTCCCAGTATTGGTTGTTTTGTTGGGATTGTTGCTCAGTTATGGAGTTGTTCTTTGATTTCGAGGACGAAATCTTATTTTTAGTGGGAGAGATATATGAGACCCGAAATATTACTAGATTAATTGAGTTAAATAATCGAGTTTGGAATAGATCAGATTTGGCGTGAGCATATCTGGGATGGATCATCTTTGAGCTGATATGCTTGCTTAGCGTATCGGGTTTCTTTGTATAATTGTGTTTAGAACAGCTCTGGGCAGTTGTAGAGTTCTGCGTAGTAGTAATCAGATTCGGAGAATTGAGAAGTGCTGGTTAGTAACTTTGGATTTGGCATTGGTTGATTGTAATTGAGGCTAGTGGTGAAATCTAGGTGTCGCTAAGTATTTTGAGTTCGCTAATGGATATCCTGCACGGGTAACGAAATGCCGTCATTTGGGAGAAACCAGATTTGAGGGCGCAAGTTGTTAGCACTGTGTGAACCAGCTTCGTTCGAGGGTTTAATTGTTAGAGTAGATGCCCAACTAGCCAACTTGTGGCGTGTGGGTTTTATAGACTCTTGTATGTAACGATCTTTATATATGATATACGCATTTTCTTTATGGCATTCTTTATTTTCATTATGATTATAATGTTAACAATTGTGTTGGATAAAGACCTAGAATGCACCATAGTGTATGTTAGATGTGATAGTGGATGTGATGGCTATCATGAAACACATCTAATAGTCACTGTGCATTCTGAACACGTTCCTAGTCGATTGGGCCGTCAAAATGAGGATAAGGCCGCCCGAACTTGAGACTAGCATCTGTGATGTGAAGTACCATGTTTCATTGGTAGGGAACATTGTGATGTTCTGAGCATGCAGATGAGCATCTGTGATGTGAAGTACCATGTTTCATTGGTAGGGAACATTGTGATGTTCTGAGCATGCAGATGGATAGTGACCTGGTGATCTATCGAACTACCCTCGTTCGGACTTTCCAAGTGGTTACCATTTGTCGAGTGGATAAGTCCGAGGTCTTGGTTGTACTGATTAGTCCTCACTACTCGAAACGTCATTGAGACTCTACATGATAGGCGTCTCACTTTGACCCGTTTACCGACTCACTTGGGGTCATAAGGTGGCGAGATTGGGTGAAGTCCCGATGCATGTAGGAGTCGATGCTTCGTTGTCGAGGATTCACCGCTCGTTTTCATGCGTGGATATCCTATGCTATCTGAGGGGATAATAGTGTATGAATATCTGGCCAGAGTACTGGTTGTGTTTTAGGTAAATGGGTTTGCCTAGTAACACTCGCGGTGTCACTATTTGATCTCCAAGATGTATGCATAGTTATCAGATCTCTAGCGACTCTCGATTTACCAATGGTCGTTGATCTGATCGGGATATGTGTGTTGAAAGGACCATACTGTACGCTAACCACGACCAACTGGTTCTTGCAGGCACTATCAGTGATATCTAGGGGATCATGGGGCGATGTTGCTAGGCGCTTTACCATGATCCGATGGGCAAGTCCGAAATTGTGATTTCGGAGTCACAACGGTTGTGGGCCCACGGCTAGCTGTATCCCTGAACCATTGAGGGTCACACAAGTACTGGATTCATGATTCCCGCACGGAAACTGAGCTCAATGTGTTGAGCATAGGGATAGGATTTTAGGGAGTGCGACTTTCTAAAAGTCAACAGGGGTCAAATTGCGATTTCCTAAAAGTTGAGGGGCTAAACTGTAATTTTGGACTAGGTGATCTGAAAAATTGTTTTTCGCATCATAATATTCAGTTTTGGAAACTGAGTCGATCGGTCCGATCTGATCGTCGATCGGAGTTATGATGAAACCGCAGTGATTTAAATGAACCGAATGTTCATATGGACCTGGGCCAGACCCAAGTCCAATGGGCCGGTTCAAGCCCATCATGGGTCTATATGTTGATATGACCTAGGGCTACAATCACAACTAACTAACAACCTCAT
>KQ993070.1:127643-140640 GCA_001598015.1 Dorcoceras hygrometricum | reverse complement strand
TACGGTCTCAAACAAGCATCGAGGAGTTGGAACCTGAGATTCGATGAAACAATTAAGGAATTCGGTTTCATATAGAATCACGAGGAGCTATGTGTATACAAGAAGGTAGTTAAAAGCGTTGTGACATTCCTTGTACTTTATGTTGATGACATTCTACTCATTGGGAATGACGTAGGAATGCTGCAGTCAACTAAAGTCTGGTTGTCTAGTAGATTCTCGATGAAGGACATGGGTGAAGCATCCTATATTCTTGGAATACAGATATATCGGGATATATCTAAAAGGATGCTCGGACTCACCCAAGCTACCTACATCGATACCATACTTAAGCGGTTCTCTCTGGAAGAGTCCAATAGAGGACACCTACCTAAGTGCCACGGGGTAACTCTGTTTAAGTCTATGTGTCCAAAGACTGATGAGGAGATAGAGAGTATGGCACGTGTGCCATATGCCTCGGCAATAGGTAGTATTATGTATGGCATGATCTCAACTAGATCGGATGTCGCATATGCTCTGAGTGTCACGAGCCGCTACCAGGCCAACCCCGGCCAATTGCATTGGAAGGCCGTGAAGGATATTCTTAAGTACTTACGAAGGACTAAGAATATGTTCATGGTCTATGGGGGTGGTGAACTGAAATTGGAAGGCTACACTGATTATAGCTTCCAATGTGACGTGGATGATTCGAAGTCTACCTCTGGATTTGTATTCATGCTCAATGGTGGTGCTGTCTCTTGGAAGAGTTCCAAGCAAGACACCATCGCGGATTCAACCACTGAGGCTGAGTACATCGCAGCATCAGCTGCTGCTAAGGAGGCGGTTTGGATAAGGAATTTCGTCCAAGAGTTGGGCGTCATCCCTGATGGAGTTGGTCCAGTCCCGGTGTACTGCGACAACACGGGTGGGGCTGCGCAAGCAAAGGAGCCTAGGTCTCACCAAAGATCCAAACATATACTGAGGAAATACCACATAATCCGGGATATTGTGGCTAGAGGTGACATAGCAGTTGAGAGAGCCACCTCTGTAGACAACATTACTGATCCACTTACGAAGCCCTTGCCAGGACCGTTGTTTGAAAAACATCGCGAAACAATGTGACTGCGTCTGATGAGTAGTTGGCTATAGGTCAAGTGGGAGTTGTTAGAGTAGATGCCCAACTAGCCAACTTGTGGTGTGTGGGTTTTATAGACTCTTGTATGTAACGATCTTTATATATGATATACGCATTTTCTTTATGGCATTCTTTATTTTCATTATGATTATAATGTTAACAATTGTGTTGGATAAAGACCTAGAATGCACCATAGTGTATGTTAGATGTGATAGTGGATGTGATGGCTATCATGAAACACATCTAATAGTCACTGTGCATTCTGAACACGTTCCTAGTCGATTGGGCCGTAAAAATGAGGATAAGGCCGCCCGAACTTGAGAATAGCATCTGCGATGTGAAGTACCATGTTTTATTGGTAGGGAACATTGTGATGTTCTGAGCATGCAGATGGATAGTGACCTGGTGATCTATCGAACTACCCTCGTTCAGACTTTTCAAGTGGTTACCATTTGTCGAGTGGATAAGTCCGAGGTCTTGGTTGTACTGATTAGTCCTCACTACTCGAAACGTCATTGAGACTCTACATGATAGGCGTCTCACTTTGACCCGTTTACCGACTCACTTGGGGTCATAAGGTGGCGGGATTGGGTGAGGTCCCGATGCATGTAGGAGTCGATGCTTCATTGTCGAGGATTCATCGGTCGCTTTCATGCGTGGATATCCTATGCTATCTGAGGGGATAATAGTGTATGAATCTCTGGCCAGAGTACTGGATGTGTTTTAGGTAAATGGGTTTGCCTACTAACACTCGCGATGTCACTATTTGATCTCCAAGATGTATGCACAGTTATCGGATCTCTAGCGACTCTCGATTTACCAATGGTCGTTGATCTGATCGGGATATGTGTGTTGAAAGGACCATACTGTACGCTAACCACGACCAACTGGTTCTTGCAGGCACTATCAGAGATACCTAGGGGATCATGGGGCGATGTTGCTAGGCGCTTTACCATGATCCGATGGGCAAGTCCGAAATTGTGATTTCGGAGTCACAACGGTTGTGGGCCCATGGCTAGCTGTATCCCTGAACCATTGAGGGTCACACAAGTACTGGATTCATGATTCCCGCATGGAAACTGAGCTCAATGTGTTGATCATAGGGAGAGGATTTTAGGGAGTGCGACTTCCTAAAATTCAACAGGGGTCAAATTGCGATTTCCCAAATGTTTAGGGGCTAAACTGTAATTTTGGACTAGGTGATCTGAAAAATTGTTTTTCACATCATAATATTCAGTTTTGGAAACGTAGTCGATCGGTCCGATCTGATCGTCGATCGGAGTTATGATGAAACAACAGTGATTTAAATGAACCGAATGTTCATATGGACCTGGGCGAGACCCAAGTCCAATGGGCCGGTTCAAGCACATCATGGGTCTATATGTTGATATGACCTAGGGCTACAATCACAACTAACTAACAACCTCATACCCTAGTCTCTATACCCGCCGCCCCTCCTCTCCATAAGCCTCGCCGCTGCCGCCGCACCACCGCCCGCCGCCGGTGACTTCGTGATCGGACTTGTTCCGATCAGCGTGACGAGGAGATTCCGTTCGTGCCAAATTCGTCAAGCCTTCTAGTGAAGGCTGACGAAGGAGTCTTGTTTCCAGTCGTGGACCTGATTAGGAGGATCTACCGCCGCCTACATTTCAAGAGCCAGAATTCCCTGTGAATCTGGTTGGAGCCAGGCGCCTAGACGCCAGCAAGGTAGAGATTCAAACATCCTATGTATGTTTATCGTTGGTTTTATGATATGTATTGTACGTTTCCGGGCGCAAAATTTTAACTTTCGTTGCACCCCCGGGAAACGAGATCCGGATCCGCCACTTTCGCCCACATTAATATAGATCGGTTTCGGGTTGTCTCGGCCGAAAGGCAGTGCGATGTCATTTTGTATATCAGTGAACGCTGGTCAGTGATGGTATCAGATCTGAGTCTTTTGGCTAGGAGCGATGCGTCGCCGTTTAGAGAGACATGTGTATGATTGATTAATTAGATTGTGGTGCGACGTCGTTTGGTAGTAGCGCGCTGGTTTAGCGTATGGTCCAGATCTAGAGTGTTACTCAGATCTGAGTGGGTATCAGCTTTGATCAATGTTGTCGGTCGTTACTGTTCGTCAGATTTGGGAAATTTAAGTGGTATTTATAGAGGACTTTGACTGTGTCTCTAAATTGTTTCCCGACACTTAGAAATATTTCCCATAACCTTAATCTGTCGCGATACCTTAGATACTGTTCACCAAACCTTATCTTCTTCGATTGCCGGCGGTAGAAGACTCAGATTAGAGCAAGAGTGGTAGCGTTGGACTCCTCTTGCCAAGACGTTTCTTCTTATACCTCTTTCGAAGACTTGAGTTAAGCTGGAAGAAGATCGCGAAAGGAGCTACCTTGTTTAGTCTGTTAGCATTTCGGTAGAATTGATTTTCCGTTCAGGTAGTGGTTTTGGGTAAGAGCTAGATCCTCCCTTACGCTTAGTTTAGAGCTGTCTGTTGTGCTAGAATGGTAGGATAGAGCTGGTGTAGTTTGTAGCTCCCAGTTCGTAGTTCTGTGCTACAGTCCTTGAGTTTTGCTGTTGTTATTTGGCCAAGCAGGTGACAGATTTGAGTTGCTCGGGACTTTGTTGTGGTAATAGTAGCTCAGAAAGCTAATTTACGGATGTGAGCTTATGATTACATCTTTGAGATGGACTTGTGTATAAATGGCGTGTGTTGTTATGTTGAGCAGTGTGTATGTTGTTATTCCTGTGCTGTTACTTGCATCTGTCTGTGCATATTATTTTGCAAGCCGTTATTATGCATACACGCATGTCATGTTGTTCTGCTCATTCCTTTGCGAGCCTTTGTTAACAGCCTGCTGTGAGAACCCTGATCTGTTATTCATTGTTGTTGAGCTAATCGTTTTTGACAGGGTGCGTGTGATTGAGCGCCTGGGTAGCTCCCATTCTCTCACATGCGTTGTGGCCTTTTGTTCTAGCTTGTGCTGGTATTTCGTGTGATTGAGCGCCTGGGTAGCTCCCATTCTCTCACATGAGTTGCGGCCATCCCTGTAATCTGGTGTGGTTGGTAACATGTGTGATCGAGCGCCTGGGTAACTCCCATTCTCTCACACATTCGGTGACCACTTCCAGTTTCGGTATTCAGCTGTGTGCAGTTCTTTTGAGCTCCCTGTTCTCATGCATAGCATCGCATTTTTAACTTGTTCTATCTGCATGCTATTTTATGTTGCTCTCCGTACTGGGGTTTGACCTCATGTCCCTCTGGGTCTGGATTGTTTTTTTTCCTGTGTGTTGTTAATTTTTTCCAAGTTTCTCAGCTGGTCGTGGAGATGGCCCAGCTGGAGGTGCCCCGGGAGGTAGATAGAGTGTTCCAGTTATGTATAATATATAGTTATGTAGTAGAGTCTTCACATGGGGAATGCCCGATGTGATGTTCTATTGCTAATTTGTGTCTATGTTGAGCGAGAGACTTGCTATGTCTGTATCGTTGGTAGACGCTCTATATGTTTGTATCGGTTGTGGTTGGTTTTAAAACCCGTAATTTGAGTATCGTTGTATTTTAAAGTATGATTTTCTAAGTCAGGCCAAAGAGAAAAATTTTAGCCACTATTTTAAATGCTTCCGCTGTTGTTTATTGCGTGGTTAACTCTGTGTTGTGCACCGGGCCTGAGATAAGTCCTTAAAACTAAAACTTTACTTCCTATAATTGAAATAGCTATATTACATTGTTCTTTATAGAAAATTGATTACTGAAACTGGTTGATTTACTGCTATTAAACTCATTTTGTCTTTAGAAACCTTACTGAGTGTACAGCTGGCTACGAGCTGATAATAGCAAATACCAGCTCGGAAGATAAAACGACTTATGAACGCAAAATAGCTTTGGCTAAAGAAAACAGATCACAAGCGTAAAGAACAACTTTGGATATATAAAAAAGATCTCGGTGTGAAACAGATCATAGGTGTGAAGAACAGCTTTGGCTAAAGAAAGTAGCGCACGTACAGGAAAAACAGAACTGGTTCTACGAAAAACATCTTACGCGTAGTAAAACAGATTTGGTTCAAAGTTAACAGCTTACGTGCAGTAAAACGGTAACATAAGTTTCGTAATAAGAATTTCAGCTTTGGAAGGTCACTCAGCTTTGAGAAACCCAATCAGTTAGCAACGAATCACGCAGTATGGTCAAGGAAAATAGTCCAGATCTGATTAGAAACGAAGGTACTTCTCTAGCTCAGACAGTCCCTAAACAGACTAGCTCAGCTTATTCGACCAGAACATAGTCCCCATCAAACCAGCACCGCCTATCTGTTCAAATTCGATGTCCATAGCTTTTACAGCACACCAGAAAATAGAACTTCTCTTGTCTTATCTTATCTAGAGTCTGTACAACTCAGCATTTTCAAAACACAACTGCTTGCTAAAAGTTAACTGGTGAGCTTCCTCAAACTAAAAAAAATATCAAAGCAGTGAATCCATAGCTTAAACATGAACATGAACGGGCTGCACTGAAACATACATCAGGCAAGCACACAACAGAAAACAGCGAAACGATATATGTTTTCCATATGCAGCAAGAAGCAATTTTACTTGCCTGAACTGAGAATCGCAACGATCAGATGGCCTTGGCTGGAAATATTCTCAAGAACATTCTGCGAGATTCTGAATATTCTGAGAGAAATGACAGATTTTCTTGTAACCAAATGAGCTTTAAAACTCATGTAACAATCATATATGTGGGAGCATGATTGGTAGTAGGTGGGAGGCACTTGAGTAGGCATGGGATGTTGTACCTTCTCTTTAAAATTTTCTAAAAGCTCCCCTGCTACTGTTTTAAATTTGTAAATTGATTACACCATTTTTATAAAAACCAAATCTCCCATCAAAAGCGTTTAATTTAAAAGGAAAACTACTCCAGCTCGGGATTGTGCTTGGGAAAAAATCCTTCAAGAAACCATCTGGACCGTGCTTCTAAGCTGGAAGGAAAATAAAGAAATCAGCTTACATAACTTAGCTTGAACTGAAATCTAGATGCTCAATTGATCGAAACAGCCCTTAGAATAAGAAAGGCTAACAAATGTGGTCCTATGGATTTTGGGGCGCTACAGTCGTTGTCCTGTGAGTAGTGCTGAGCCACATGGGTAAGTTTGTGAGCAAGCTCTGGTGAGGAATTTGTTTGCTGTGGGAGTGTTTAACTTCCCCTCGTTTGAGGATTGAGGATAGATGTTTCCTGCTTGGGATGCAATTTCTGAGCCACGGTTATAGGTTGGTGACCCCTCCCATTGTTCGATAATTCCCCTGACGTATTTGAAGTTTGGACTTCCTCTTCTCCTCTGAGTCGGGTGATGGAGTTCAGCAGTGAAGTTAGTGCAAAGGTTTGTCGATTTCCTAGAGTCTTTTGTTTGGCGCCAGTTGAGCCGAGGAAACTTAAGGACCAGTTGCAGATATCAGCGATGTACTCCAGGGTTGAGTTGGCTGCTGAACCTTTAGTACTACGCATGACCTCTAAGATCCTTGTCCTGCCAGCAGAGTTGCTATATCTCGAACTCTGTTGATTTCTTCTGTTTGTACCTCCAGCCGTGGAGTTGTTCTACGAGCCACGTACCTCCGGATGCTTAGTTGTGCCTGTGGGCTTTGGATCTCCAGCTGTTGAGTTGTTTTGGCATGCTTCGCATCACCAGCTATTGAGTGTTTCTGTTGTTGTATCTCCAGCAGCTGAGCTGTCTTCCGCGAGCTTTGTGTCGCTGGCTGTTGAGCCTTATCCGTGAGTTCTGTGATTCCTGTGCAGTTGTTGCCTTGAGCGCCGTTGATCGTTGTTGATTCGACCTCCTGCTGTTGAGTTGTTCTGTGAGCTTCGTATCTCCAGCTGTTGAGATATTTCTAGAGTTCCATTGATCACTACTACCCCTGGGTTGGCTTTACTCTCGTGACTGCCGGATTGTAGTGGAATACTCTGCACCTCCATCTTCTTCTTCGAGAATTTTGAGTTGTGTGTTGCTGCAGAACGGACGGGGAATAGTTTGCGTCTCGTTAGTGGAGACCTTGCTAGAATATATATCCCGTTCTTGTCCTGATGTTGGCTTCCATCGTGTCTGCTTTGGGTTTTTTGACGCTAGTATTTAAGGTGGAGAGTAATTGGTGATCTTCACCGACCCCTGGATTTGGAAGCCAAATCAAGTCCTTCAGATCTTTTACCATTACATCGTTGATCAGTAGTGATGCCGAAGAAGATGTATCATGCCCCGAGATCTTTTTCCTAGTGGGAAAGTATGAAGATAGATATTGCTGGAATGGTGTTTTAATGTGCGAAGTGTCATCAGGTCTAGGCTGAGAGGATAAGACACTGGTGTTTGCTTTGGAATTGGGAGAACCTTGCTATGGATTTTGTTGCCCTATTTCCTCGTTCGAGTCGAGAGGGTGTTGCAGGTTGAGATATGGTTGAAGAGCTATCTTCGTCAGCCCATCTTTTCCTATGATAAGGCATGTTCTAGGAAGTAAGCGATGGAACTTCACGTCGATAAAATGATGGTATTGCATGGTTTTCCAGTGTCTTTATTGTCTGGCATTCGGAGGTCGGAAGAGCTTGTGGGCAGTTTTGGGACTAGTTGACTGCGAGTTTAGCATTTTTCCTTGACAATAAGACTAATATGAGCTGACCATGCAGATTCTGGTGGAGTTTTTGTGTTGTTTTTGCTACCAAGTGAAGTTCGGTACGAAATCCTTTGAGATTTTGCATGGTGGGAAGTGAAAATTTTCTTAGTGACTGGAAGAAGTTGAGGAAAATCAGTGGTCTTCATCAGATTTTGTGTGGTACGTGAAGGACCAAGGAGATCTGCTTCGATCTAGAGCGAAGGCTGGGCGAGATCTCTAGGCCAGGTTGTGATTTTAAGGTGTGGACTCCTCGAGTTTCAGGTAGTTGACCGTGTTCTTCTTGTGAGTTTCTCCTTCTTAGATTGAGTTGGGCTTGAGGCTGAAGGGTAGGTTAGCTTTTAGAATCATCTATCTGTATGGGGGTATTCGATCAGTTTGGATCTTTGACATGTAGTTTGCGGATGCCGGCTGAGTTGTTGTGGATACATGATGTGTTACATGTGCCTCAGCCGAGGAAACACGAGCTAGATCCTTCCTTTGTGATGAAGACTGATGAAGCTGAGCTAGACCAGACCCTAAGTGTATTGGATGGCAGTGAGAATTCTGGACAGGAAGGAGAAACAATTGAGGACTAAGACCATACTTTGGGTTATGGTGCAGTGGAGTAGCCTTGGGCGAGAAGAGGCTACTTGAGAAAGCGGAAGCTGAGATGAGTGGAGAGTGCCCTCATCCACGTTGGATGCTATTTTCTTCTTTGTATTTTGTTCCTTCCAGTTTGAGTCATGTTTCTATCCAGTTCGTAGCTGTTTGTGCGCTTTTGGTGATCCCTGTGTGGTAGTCCGTGTTGTGATCTGCTTTGTCTTGTGTGAGTTGTTATAGGCATAAAAACTTAGTAGCGACTAACTTAAGGATTTTGCCGTATAAACGTAAACTGATCGGTATAGAACAGATCTGGGCTGAACTGTTTCGCTGGACGGTATGTTAGTTTTCTTTTGAGGACTATTTTGGGGAGATCAGCTTAGGAGTGATCAGCTTTGTCAGGAGTTGAAGCATAAGCTAAGTTCAGTTTAAGGATGTTCTAGACGTCCTGAGCTTAGTATTCAGATCGCGAGTGTTGTGCCGCATCGTTTGCTGGTACCAGCTTGGACGTAAGCAGGTAGCAGCTTTCGATGTAGACCAGAGCTGTTGTGTTTTTCAGCTAATATGGAGAGCTGTGCGTAGTTATCAGACCGGACAAGATCCGTTTGTGGTTTCAACTTTGGCAAGGGTTAGTCGTAGTCGTCAGCTTTGGCTAGAACTATTTGATTTTGAAGATGAAATCTTTTAAGGTGGAGAGAATGTGAGGGCTGTGATTAACCAAGGTAATTAGTAGTTTAATCATGTTTAAATTAAAGGGTTAATCGCCTTGATTTTCCAGCTTATAGAGCTACCTGTAGAGGATGCAATCTGATCTTATGTTTCGCACTAAGCTGAGGGTGTAAGCTGTGTCGGGTTTTAGCTTGAGTTGGCACTGGCGAGAGCTGTTAGAGTGGCTGTGCTGCTCTTGGGTGTTGGAGTTTATTAGAGTTCTAGCTTGGAGGTAAGCTGGTAAGGTCCAGCTTAGAGCTAAGCTGGTATGTTGCGCGAGTATGTTTGACATGTGGAAGCGCAAGGTGTTTATTGTGGACCAGATTAGGCGTAAATTGTGAGCTGTGAAGGTGTGATCTGCTAAGATCCTGTTCTGCTGTGAGAGCGTGATCTGTTGTGGTCTGTGTACGCGAGAACTGACCTGTGTTGTGCGTGAGCTGGTTGGTCTGCGATTTGGGTATAAGTGGTCTGTAATCCCTGTGCTGCGAGATCTGATCTTGTGGTTGTGAGCTAAGCTGGGTGTTGCGCGAGCTGTTGGCTGTGATCTGATCTATGTTGACGAGTGATCTGTTATAAGTGTACGCCTAAGCTGGAGCAGTGGAGCTCCGAGATGGTTACTGGAACTGTAGATCAGTTCTGGAGTTAGTAGTATAAATAGCAGCTGTTGACCCAAGACTTAGTTATTTTTAGACCTCAGATATTTTAACACCTCTGGTGTGTTCGAGAAGCTACCTCTCCCGAAACCCTTGTTGTTACTGTTCAATCCTACCTTCATTTTTTTCCGATTTCTAGAGTTTGGCCGACCAGTTTTTGGTCAATAGAGGTACCTTTGGAAACCCCTTTCAAAACCCATCAGTTTCATACCGGTATTGTGGCCGAAAATGGTCGGAGGAGGAAACGCATAGTGGTAGAGTGTGCACTCCCAGCTGTGTTGTTCACCCGGACTGGTAACCGAAAACTGTAAGTATTGTTCCTTGTTCTTGGCTTCTCTTTAAGACTAGTTTCCTTAGTTGTAGAGTAGACCCGAGCTGGATGTTGTAACCTACGGTTTGTTATCTCGCGGTCGGGTTTCAGGCTATGCTCCGAGCTGTTTCTCATTGAGTGATGGGCTATTCTTTTGTTTGTGTTGGCTGTTTTAGGTTGCTGAGTGCTTTAAGATCCGTTGTTGATCTATGTGAGTTGTTAGCACTCTGGTTGCTTCTGAAGTGGCAGTGGAGGAGTGTGCGTAAGCTGTTCTACGCTGAGCTGGTGTGTGTGATCTGTTCTGCCGTGGATTTGTGAGGTAGCTTGGAAGATTTGAGCAGGTACGAATCTGAGCTTGTATTTACAGCTTTGAGATAGGCATTGGAATATATTTATGCGTGCTGTACAGCTGTGCCGTGTGTTCTTTGTAGAGGCCTTGAGCTGTGTGCATATTGCATGCTGTTGCCTGATCTGTTTTGTGTATTAACTGTTGTAGCATAAGCTGGTTGTTATCTGCATGCTGTTCTTGTTGTCGTGCTGCTCTACATGTGTTTTATAATATGTTGTCGTATGTATTTATTGGCATTCAAGTTGTTGTTTCCGCAAACACGCATGGCATGTTGTTGAGCTCCTTCTTTGTACCTACATGCTGTTTCATAAGCTTAGATCCTCCCTT
Source organism: Dorcoceras hygrometricum (assembly GCA_001598015.1). Taxonomy (NCBI): domain Eukaryota; kingdom Viridiplantae; phylum Streptophyta; class Magnoliopsida; order Lamiales; family Gesneriaceae; genus Dorcoceras; species Dorcoceras hygrometricum. Next base: position 129,960 of record KQ993070.1, on the reverse strand, counting down.
GTTATCTGCATTTTGTTCTGTGAGTTGAGCCTATATCCATTGTTATCCTTTGCTAGCCGTGCTGTTGAGCTAACCCGTTGTTATCAGGGTGCGTGTGATTGAGCGGCCGGGCAGCTCCCATTCTCTCTCATGCTCTATGGCCCACTATTCCAGCTTTGTTCTAGTGATTCATGTGATTGAGCGGCTGGGTAGCTCCCATCCTCTCACATGCACTACGGCCATTTCTGTTTTGTGTTGTTTTTGGTACCGTGTGTGATAGAGCGGCCGGGTAACTCTCATTCTCTCACATGTTCAGTGACTAGTCCTGTTCTGATAGCCAGCCGTGTGCTGTTTCTTTGGGCTCTTTGATCTCTTCTGCTCTCATGCATTTCACGACATTATATATTGCATGATGTATTTGTTTATTGTATTACGTTGCTCTTCGTACTGGGGTTTTGACCCCTTCCCTTTAGGGCTGTTTTGGTTGTATATGTGGTTTTTAGGTTTTGCAGCTGGCCCTAGTGGTGCATCTGTTAGAGTAGATGCCCAACTACCCAACTTGTGGCGTGTGGGTTTTATAGACTCTTGTACAAACAGTCTTTATATATGATATTCTCATTTTCTTATATGGCGTTCTTTACCTTCATTATGTGTGTAATGATTTACAATAGTGTTGAGTAAAGACCTAGAATGCACTGAAGCGTATGTTGGATGTGATAGTGGGTATGACGGCTATCATGAAACACATCTAATAGTCGCTGTGTGTTCTGAACAAGTTCCTAGTCGATTGGACCGTCAAAATGAGGATAAGGCCGCCCGAGTTCGAGACTAGTATCTGCGATGCGAAGTACCATGTTTCATTGGTAGGGAACATTGTGATGTTCTGAGCATGCAGACAGACAGTGACCTGGTGATCTATCGAACTACCCTCGTTCGGACTTTCCAAGTGGTTACCATTTGTCGAGTGGATAAGTCCGAGGTCTTGGTTGTACTGATTAGTCCTCACGACTCGAAACGTCATTCTCGCAGACATGCGTGGATATCCTATGCTATCTGAGGGGATAATAGTGTATAAATCTCTGGCCAGAGTACTAGAAGTGTTTTAGGTAAATGTGTTTACCTAATTACACTCGCGATGTCACTATTCGATCTCCAAGATGTATGCATAGCTATCGGATCTATAGCGACTCTCGATTTACCAATGGTCGTTGATCTGATCGTGATATATGGATTGAAAGGACCGTACTGTACGCTAACCACGACCGACTGGTTCTTGCAGGCACTATCAGTGATACCTAGGGGATCATGGGGCGATGTTGCTAGACGCTTTACCATGATCCGTTGGGCAAGTCCGGAATTGTGATTCCGGAGCCGCAATGGTTGTGGGCCCACGGCTAGCTGTATCTCTGAACCATTGAGGGTCACACAAGTACTAGATTCGAGATTCCCGCACGGATACAGGGGTCAAACCGAGGTTTCCCGCTGTTGTGTCGGGGATCCGGATCCGCCCCCCGGCTAGGCAGCGGAAGAACAATAAACAGAGAACCGGGAGGCGATAAATACGAAAAACAAATCTATATTCTACGACATTCATAGGATGTTTTAGCATGTTACCTCGCTGGCACTTGTGCCTGGCTCCAACCGTGATTACAATAATCCGGCTCTTCTCGGTAGATTGCGGTAGTTTACGCCAATCCGGTCCACGACCAGATCCGAGACTCCTTCGTCAGGCTGCACTAGAAGCCCTGACGAGATCAGCACGAACGGATTCTCCACGTCGAGTTGGCCGGAAACCAATTTTCCGACGAAGACGGCGGCGGCGGCGGCGTCGGGAGAAGAGAAGAGAGGGGGCGGCTGATTTGCTTAGGGTTAGGTTATGAATATGTGTTGTTTAATCAAGTCATTAAGTCTAAATAAATAGACTTAAAGATAGACTTGGGCCGGTCCAACGGGCCCGGGTCCAAATGACGATATCTATCGCTGTGACTTCATCGTAACTCCGATCGCCGATCAGATTGGACCGATCGACTCCGTTTCCAAAACTGAATGTTATGATGTGAAAAACAATTTTTCAGATTATCAAACCCCAAATAGCAAAATGACCGTTTTGCCCCTCAACAGCGTCAAATCCCGGTTTGACCCCTGTTGACTTTTAGGAAGTCGCACTTCCCAAAATCCTCTTCTCGTGCTCAACACATTGAGCTGAGTATCCGTGTGGGAATCTCGAATCTAGTACTTGTGTGACCCTCAATGGTTCAGGGATACAGCTAGCCGTGGGCCCACAACCATTGCGGCTCCGGAATCACAATTCCGGACTTGCCCAACGGATCATGGTAAA
>KQ993070.1:98798-112005 GCA_001598015.1 Dorcoceras hygrometricum | reverse complement strand
TAACATGAAAAACATATGAGTCGTATCCTGAAGTGTGACCATAGTCGATTGATCAATCTATAAACCAACGTACGCGACGGTGTGGTTCACTCGACCTCGAGTCGGGATCCCTATATGTCACACCTCTATGCTGCCACTTCACCATGATATCAACACATGGATCCATAAGCTCGTAATACATTAACAGAAGTTCAACTGGCCCGGTATTCCGCATCCCCTCATCATAAGTTTTCACAAATCATTCAATCCCTCGGGTTTTGTCTTTTATAAGAACATGCCTTTAACATTCATAAAACATTCATGATGCATGCATTTCATAAAATTATGCAAGTTAAAAAGTTTATCCCGTTAATGTATATTTAATCATTTTCTTTAAAATATTTACGTACATAGCATACTACATATATAATTAAATATATATTTACGGGCTTCTAAATTTTTCTACTTCGGTCAAGGATTGGTTCAGGAGCCCGGCCCACTACAACTGGACTAAACATCACTCTTAACTTAGTCAATGAATCGAATGTTCACCCTTTAAAATCCCAACTACCTTTAAATTCAATTTTGACTTTAGAAATCAAAACGGCTAATTTTGACTACTTCAAAATCAATTTTGGCAAATTAAAAATCAATTTTTACTTTAAAATCAATTTTGAATTTTAAACGACAACTTAATTCAATTTTGACTCAAATGGCCAATTTTGACCAAAAGACCGATTTTGACCAAACTTAAATCCAAAAATCAATTTTGACTTAATTAAAAATTAAAAGACTCCAATTTTTGACTAAAAGCTTCAAAATAAACATAAATCTAATTATTTTAAAAGTTTGACTCAATTTTAAAACATTTGATTATTTTCTTTAAAATTGGACCTTTGGCTTAACAATTAAAATAACAGGTCCATAAATAAAATAACTCGGATCAACTTTAAAATATTTTGACTTGACAAGTGATAAACCGAACCAGTCCAATCAAACCAGCCAAACCTGTACAATTGAACCGGCCGGTCCAAGACATAAAATTAAAACTTTAAAGTTTCTAATTTACTCCATCATTTATAAAAATTCAAACATTTAAAATTTGACTAAATAAAGACCGATTGACAAAATAAAATCCCAATGACCAAAATTTGACTTTAAATTTGATAAAAGTATTAGGCCCATAAATGAAAGGATTTTGACTTTAAAATATTCGGCCCAATACGCTAAAATTGCCAAAAATCCCATAAATCAAATAAATTCTTAAATGCTGTAAAACATCGTAAAATATGCTTAAAATATCAAATAAAATCATCCACGAACTTTGACAACCCCTAAGACTCGAAATCTTAATTCTCACAAAAATGACCCGACGAGGCTCACTTCGAGCGACAAAACGGTAAAATTCATTAAAAATCCATTTCTTAACCAAATCACTCCCTTCTTCGACCCACATCACCCTAACGCAATATTCTAGTCACTGGAACAAATGAAACTAAAAATAAATTCAATATGTGACAAAACCGACACCCTCATACCCACTGCCCGTGCATAGACTGCAACCAGGACACGTTCTAGCCATAAAATTCTTAACTAATTCGTTCCTCAACCAAATCGCTTCCCGTTTTGACCTACATGACCCTAACTCAATGTATATATTATGCAATCAACCTCAACCACACATACAGTGTTTATCGATGTACAAGACCCCAACAACTCTATTGTCGCGCACAGACGACAAGCCAGGACACGTGCTGATCATAAAATTCGTAACTAATTCATTCCTCGACCAAATTGCTTTACGTTTGGACCTAAGTGACCCAACTCGATGGACTAACTACCTGGACCACCCTTGGACCAAAATCTAGCACCATGAACTTCCCATGACCGAAGCATCACAAGAAACGAATGAAACACGTGTTGAAAATCATGATTCGTGCATGGATCTCAAACATTATGCAATGATCTAATAAAATCACATAAAAATAATGCATCGAAAATTTAAAACAGTTTACTACGGCTTAAATGGTGAGAAAAGAAATCGATATTACATGCCTGGTTTGGATGAAGTAGAGATCTACGAGTTACCGACGTAGAGAACGCGAGATCGGGGCACGACTGGCTTTGGATCACCAAACTTCACCAACTATGGAGGAAATTCGAAACTTAGAGCTTGAGGGGAAGGGAGGGGATGGCTGCTAGAGGTTTGGAGGCTAGATTTAGTGATAATTTTGAGTTATGAAAGAATAGAATGTGACACAAATGACCCCTATTGATTTAATTAAGAAAAGAGAAGAAAAATGACATGCTTGCCCCTCCATTTAATTGAAAACATAATTAAAACTTTGAATTGGCATTGAAAATGGCTTATTTTTGAAATTAAAAAGCCTCCTCAAATTTTAAAGCACCTTAAAATTCAATAAAACAGCCTGTATAGGCGAAAAACGGGTTCCCCTAAAAAATACTAATAAAAGTTTTCATTTTATGAAATTGTTGCTAAAAATAAATAAAATTATTCTTAAAATCTAATAACTTAAAAATCACACTTTATTTTCATTCCGGTCAACCCTAATCTCGTCCATACGTTCGTAACTCAAACAGGCTGAAAAACAAGTCATGCATACCATGAAACATAAAATCATAAATAAATCACATAAAATGGCATGTAATTTTCTAAAACAATTTTTCCCTAGTCATACAACCATTCTCACGTAATTTGGATTTCAGGGCGTTACAGCTGGCTATGGCATCAACAGATGAACCACCTGAATTTCAAAACACTTGAAAATCTGAGTACGCGTATGTTAGTTACTGGTTTTCCCAAAATAAAAGTTTGAAAGAAAATTTTTGTTCTGCTTGTCAGCTAGAAAATCATATTAAATCTACTCTTAAAAATAAAAGCAGTAACAAAACCTCCCGAAGCGTGGACTTTTACATATGGATCTATTTGGTCCTATACCCGTAACCAGGTTAGGGGGAATGAAATACACCCTTGTGTTTGTTGACAATTTCTCAAAGTTCACTTGGGTGGTATTTTTAATCAAAGTATCAAACCATCGAACAACTGATAAGACTTTTAAAATGTTTGCAAAATGACAAATCTTGCAGTGTCAACCAGATCAGAAGTGATAGAGGAACTGAATTTTTAAATTATAAACTATCATCTTATCTGGATGACGTTGGACTCAAGCATGAGATTTCTGCAGCTAGAACACCTCAACATAACGGGCTATCTGAGCGTAGAACTCGTACTTCAAAAGAAGCTGCTAGAACTATGATTGCTGATTCAGACATTTCTAAAAAGTTTTGGGCAGAAGCGATTAACACAACTTGCTACACTCAAAACAAATCGATGATTAATAAGCATCATGGTATTACCCATATGAGATCTGGAAAGGCAAGAAACCTGAAATTTCTTGTTTCAGGTGCTTCATTCACAACAATGGCAAAAATCATCGAACAACTTTTTATGTAAAATCTGATGAAAGAATTTTTTGAGGATACTCAGTTGTGAGCAAAGCTAATAACGTCTTCAACAACCGAACGCTGACCGTGTAAGAATCAGCTCACATAGTGTTTGATGAGACCAGCTTTTGAATAAATTCACCTGCAAACTTGAACGATTTGTTCACCTGTCTTGGATCAACCAACTTAGATGAAAAAGTGACGATGATGTACATATTAGGAACCAGGCTGATGATCAGCATGCACTGGACACACCAATTACAAAAGCAGATATTTGAACTGTTGCGCAAGCTGAAGTCCCAGGTAACATCAAAGTCATTGATTTGAATAATATTGACCAAGTGCAGGGCCAGCAAGCAATAGGTGTGCCAGCTGACGATGCTGCTTTACACGACTCGCAAGCTGATGGAGAACATGCTCAAGATGATGACCAAAACTGATCAGGCGCTATTTGTAGCGCCCCAAAATCCATAGAACCACAATTCCTTAGCCTTTTTATTTTAAGGGATCATTCGAGATTTGAGTATTCAGTTTTTTGTTAGAGCTAGTTTCAGTTATCTAAGCTGATTTCTTTTCCTTCCAGTTTATAAGCAACGACCAGATGGGTTCTAGAAGGATTTTGCCTCAGGAACAATCCCGAGCTGGAGCAGTTTCTTCAAATAAAATTTTTTTATTTCAATGGGAGATCTGTTTTTATAAAATTGGGGAAGCCGATTTATAAACGTAAAATAGTAGTAGGGAGTTTTTAACAATTTTGCAAAGATTTGATGAGCTAACCATGCCAAATCATTGTACTTCTACCTACTATCCATCATTCTCCCGTTTATAATGATTTTTACGTGAGTCAAGAGCTCATTTTGTTACAAGAAACTCTTTATTTCTCTTTCAAAAACCAGAAGCTCTCGGAGTTGTGTTTGAGAAGATCTCCGGCCAAGTCCATCTGCTCGTTGCGCTCTTCAGTTCCGGCAAGTAAATCTGATTCTTGCTGCATCCGGAAAACATATTATGTTTCGTTGCTTTCTGTTGTATACTTTCATGTTGATATTTTAGTTCAGTTCAGTTTACGTTCATGTTTAAGCTAAGGATTAACTGTTTTGATGTTTTAGTTTTGCAAAAACCTCACCAGTTATTTAGCAGTGTATTTTCAAAAGACTGAGTTGTACAGATTCCAGATAAGCTAAGAGAAGTTTCTTGTTCATTTGTGCGCTGTAAAGATTCTGGACATCGACTCTGAACAGATGGGCAACGCTGGTTTGATCAGGATTATGATTCTGGTCGAATAAGCTAAGCCAGTTTGTTTAGGGACTGTCTGAACTAGTAGCAGTGCCTTCGTTTTAACTGGATCTGGTCTATTCTCTTCGCCAGCCTGTGTAATTAGATATGGTTCCTCAAAGCTGAGTGACCTTCCACAGCTGAAGTTCCCCTTTTCGAGACTTATATTACATTTGGAATACGCGTAAGTTGCTTTCTTGAAACCAAATATGTTTTACTATGCGTGAGCTTCTTTCGTAGAACCAAATATGTTTTCCCTATCCGTAAGCTATCTTTGTTAGCTAAAGCTGCTTTTCACGCTCGTGAACTGTTTCACACCCAAGATCTGTTTTGTGTAGCCAAAATTGTTCATTATGCTTGAGATCTGTTTTATTGAGCCAAATCTGTTTTTACCTTCGTCAGCCATTTTACTCCAAGATAATTTTGCTATCATCAGCTCACAGCCTAGCTGTACACTCGGTAAAGTAAAGTTGTTTTTAAGATAAAATGAGTTTTATAGCAGTGAATCATTCAGTTTTCAGCGATCGATCTTCGATCAAGAGCAAAGTCTAAAAGCTATTTTAAGTTAAAGGAAGTAAAAGTTTCAGTTTTAAGGACTTATGGCATAGAGGACCCGATCATCTAGAAGGGACAGGATTACGGTATGACTATAATCCCTTCATAGGAACTGACAGGATTATGGAAGTACTGTAATCCCTTCACAGAGAGTTGCTGATTCAGATAACATGCTTCATGCACCAGGACCACCAGAGAGCCTGTAGATCCTAAGTCAATCAGTTTAAAGCGAGTCAAATCTGATGTTCCGATCTATATTTCAGTAACAAGATTTGAGTTCAAATGACTTCCTTTAAAATTATGTATTCAGATTTCAGTTATGCTTGCATTATGTGATTCTTGTTATCCTCAGTTTTACTTGCTGAGCCCCTAGGCTCACTAGTTTTCCCGATGCAGGTGAGGCAGCTCAGGGGTAGGCGGGTGGTGCGAGCTGATACCAGATTTGGGGACTGTGTGTGTTTGTCGATGGCCAGCGTTTCCGTGGAGTCATTTGTTGTTTATGATCTTCTAACAAACTGTATTAAGATCCATTACAACAATAGAGAATTCATAGAGAGTTCCAGTGGTTGTAATATCTTATTTTGTAATTGAAATATGTTTCTACTGTTCATTAATGGCGCCAACTGCTTACGTTCAGTTTTTGTAAGGAAATACAACTTACAATATTTCTCATTTAGTCCTTGTTTATCTTTTCTATTTTCCCTTTCATTGATACCCATGGGTTCGGGTGTCACACTTTGAGTAGGAAAGCTCGGTCCGCGATGTTGACGGCAATGAGTATATCCAAAGTCCATGGGGATTTATGGACTTCTGGATGGCGTTTTCAGCCAGATGATCAGTGTTTTGTAGTTTCTCCTTTCAGGTGGAACCACTGATTGTCGCAGACATTAGAGCAGCACGGAGAACTGACCCTTACATTCATGAGTTGAAGATTAAAGCCCAGAATGGTCAGTCGGAAGATTTTGATGTTGCTTCTGATGGATGTCTGAGATTTCATAGTAGACTGGTTGTTCCGAACCTGATTGACTTGAAGGAAGCTATCTTGAACGAAGCCCATTGTAGTCGTTACAGCGTAAATCCGGGCGAGAAGAAGATGATCATGCCTTGAAATCTCACTACTGGTGGGAAGGTATGAGGAATGATATCTCTAGATTTGTAGCTCGATGTTTTAATCACCAATAGGTCAAGGCTGAAAGTGTAGCTACTGGACTTTTATTGAACTAAATTAAGAACTTTGGGTTCGAATTGAAAAGTACAAAATCTTCAATCTCGTTTACTATAACAGTATGCTACAAATTTCTGGACTGGAATGCAATTAAATGCAAACCATATGCGATAACTGGAAAACAGATCTGAACAAATAAAAAGGTGCTGATCTAAAACAGATCTGGTCTTTGAAATATCTAAACTGGATAATTCATTAAGAAATAATTCTAGTACAGATTTCAACAAAATAAAGAAACTCGAAATCTGTCATAATACAAAACTATAACTAAAGTTTTGTATATCAAAATCTGAAAGTGTATAAGAACAAAAATGGAAACTGATGTCCACGATAAACACATCTTTCCGATTAGCTCATCAACATCCAACTCCTACTTCTCATTACCTGCCCTCAATGAAAACTAGTGAGCCTAGGAGCTCAGCAGGTAAAATCTGGAATATCGAAAACATATAACACATGCAAACGAATTCTATTACTTTACTGGAATCTGAATCTGAATAGCTTAGGAATAAATAAGATAAATAACATGAACTGTGAAATCTGTATGGAATGAAAGAATAAACATATACGTTCTGAAATGATTTTATTTAAGCTTGGTGATTAAAATCACACTGAGCTCTATTCTTTCTTTTCTGGTAATTATGGCTAAACACATGTATATACGGTCTGTCGTTTGATCAAATTCTGTATCTGAGTCAGAGATCTGGGTACAAAACCCATCTATCGCATATAAAGGGTATACAATCCGTCGATCATATCTTAGTCCCTTCCGTAGTTGAAAGTGGCACACTGGTTCATCAGCCAGCGTCATCACCCTCTCTTGTGCCCGTCTGTTGCTTAAGCCATAATCTATAAAACTTTTCTGTAAAACATTTTCATAAACATTCTGTAAACATTTCTGTCTGCTCTTTCTTTCTTTCGTAAATCTGTTTTTCTTTTCATTCTGGTATGGTTTACTGGTTTTGTACTTCTGATGATATTCTGAAACACTTTGAGGATTCTCTATAATACTTGCTCGGGCGGCCTTATCCTCATTTTGACGGCCCAATCGACTAGGAACATGTTTAGAATACACAGCGACTATTAGATGTGTTTCATGATAGCCGTCATACCCACTATCACATCTAGCATACGCTTTAGTGTATTCTAGGTCTTTACTCAACACAATTGTAAATCATTACACACATAATGAAAGTAAAGAATGCCATATAAGAAAATGCGAATATCATATATAAAGATCGTTTGTACAAGAGTCAATAAAACCCACACGCCACAAGTTGGCTAGTTGGGCATCTACTCTAACATGTTGAGGGGCAAAACGGTCATTTTGCTATTTAGGGTTGGATGATCTGAGAAATTGTTTTTCATATCATAACATTCAGTTTTGGAAACTGAGTCGATCGGTCCGATCTGATCGGCGATCGGAGTTACGATGAAGTCGCAGCGATGGATATCGTCATTTGGACCCGGGCCCGTTGGGCCGGTCCAAGTCCATCATTAAGTCTATTTAATTAGACTTAATAACTTCATTGTAGACATGACATTACACAACTAAACCTAACCCTAAGTGCAAACCGCCGCCCCTCTCTTCAAATTACCTCACGCCGCCGCCGTGCGCCGCCCGCCGCCGCCGCCACTACGCCGGAAATCGTTCCGGCCTAGTTTTTCGAGGAGAATCCGTTCGTGCAGAATTCTTCAGCGCTTCTAGTGCAGGCTGACGAAGGAGTCTCGGTTCTGGTCGTGGACCGGATTGGCGATATCTACCGCAGTCTACCGAGAAGAGCCGACGTTATTGTAACTACGGTTGGAGCCAGGCACAAGTGCCAGCAAGGTAGTGGTTTTGAACCCCCTATGTATGTCGATAACTGTTATCAATTTTTCGTATTGATCGTCTCCCGGCTGTTTATTCTTTGTTCTTCCGCTGCCTCACCGGGGGGCGGATCCGGATCCCCAACAGCATCAACAAGTGGAGCCCCATAGGCGTGGTTGAGTTCCCAGTTATGTATATAGTCCATCGAGTCATTTGCCAGGGGATGCCCTGTGTAGTTGTGTCTTTAAAGATTCGATGTTTCTGTAGTTGTGATTATATACATGTATTGGTTGAGAGTTTTGTTATATCTGTTACTTGACTTTGTTATAAGTCGGTATTTTGAGTATTAGCGTCATTTTAAAGTTATATTTTTGGTCAGGCCATGTGAGGACTGTAATTAATCGATTTATTAGTGGCATATTATGAGCAGATTAGAGGAAACAGCAAGACTTAATTTCGTAAACTGTTGGATGTGGATGAACCAAGGGATACGTGAATTGTAGCGTTTTCAGCTTAGGAGTATTGGTCTAAGCTGTTGATAATCTTTGAATTTGACATAGAACGGAAAGTGTTTCGTGAATTACTGGTGTCCAGCTTTGGAGAGAAATGCCCCGTATGCGAGACCTGTAAAATGCGTGATCTGTTCTACTATACCTAGCGCAAACTGTTTTGGGACGAAACAGCTCTGAGCTGTTGGATTAACGAAGGTATGGAAAACGGCTTACAGGTGCGTGAGAGGGTGGTACTGTTTGGACCGGCCCGGTTCGTGATTTTGGTATAGACTGGTACGATTTATGGTTTCCTCATTAGGCAAGAGATGGATGTATGTGAGATGGTCTATGTATGCACGATCTGCTTGTCCCGAGCTGGAGTCGACGTGACGTCGTTTGGCGATATCAGCTTAGACGCTGGTTGGTAGTAAGAGTAGAGCGATCTGTCGATGTGGCGTGATATGTTGGATCCAAGAGCTGATCTGTGCATTTGTTCTGAGCTGTACGATGGGTACGCGTGATCTGTTTGATCTGATCTGGACTCTTGTGCGACGTCGTTTGGTGGTTGCGAGCTGGTATAGCGTAGAGGAGTCAGATCTGGTGTAGTGCTAAAATCTGAGCTGGTTGACTTTCACTGTAGCGTTGACTGGGAGAATAAATATAAGTGTCGAACAACACTTAGTCAATTTTGAGACCCGATATTCCCTATTTTCTTCCAGAGAGCCTTCGATACGTACTGTTCCACAACCTTTACTGTTCATCGTACTTGATTTCTTACGATTGTCGTTGATTTACGCCGCCGTTTGGAGCAAGACTGGTGGCGTTGGGTTCCTCTCTTCAAGACCCGTTTTATACTACTTTGGAGCCTTGGGTTGACTTGTTGAGTGGGTGCATGTCATTGAAATTCGAACATTTTCGCGATTTTTGGCTGATAGTTCTCCAGTTCCGTTTGAGATTTTGGATAAGCGTTGATTAGTGTTTTACGTTTCGTTTAGAGCCGGTTATCGTGTTTGAGGGGTCGGTTTGAGCTGGGCGAGTTGGTAGATCCCAGCTATGTTCTTTTGAAATTGTCCCTAAGCTGTTTAAGTGTCAGGCCTCGTGCTCACAACAGATAAACACATGCGGAAGCTATCAAAAAGTGGGTAAAATTTTCGCTTTTAGGCCCGACGGTTTTAAACATATAATTTAAAATACAACGATACTTAAAATAAGTTTCCCAAATCATAAAACAAACAACAACAGAGCATACATAATCCATACATGTATCATATCCCCTACGGGTACAACAACAAAGCGCAGGGCATCCCCCTGGCTAACTGATACATATATATATATAAGCTATATGCTACTGGGACACACTAGCCACCTCCCGGGGCACCACCAGCTGGGTTAAACCCACGACCAGCTGTAGAACCTGGGTTTCCTGAAACCAACGCAACAAAGAAACAAACCAAGCCCCGGAGGGACATGGGGTTAAACCCCAGTAAGGGGAGCAATAATACAACAGAAATAAACAGCAAGGAATAAAATGCAGGTGCTATGCATGAGACGCCGAAGAACACGGAAGCTCGACCCACAAGGGAGCTAAGGGACTCAAACATAGCTCCAAGAATTTCCAACAACAAACAGTGGCCACGGGTGTGTTCACAGTGTGGTAGTGAGCCACTCGCCATGATACTACACCCACTTACCGGATGCATCAAACAACTCAACCTGCTGTTGCCCCGCCCATGAACTGTGGTATTTAATCACTCGACGCATGGTGGCTACGATCCCAGCAGGGAGATGAGAGTGCGGTATTGCCGCTCGCCCTCACATCCTGGTAAGAAATAATCAACAATACAACAATGGTACAAAGGCTACCAAAACTGGAAAGGAATACCATGCGTGTATGCAACATGCGGAAATGCAAGCATATAAACATATGCAACGCAACAAATACACAATTAGCATACACAATCCTCAACAGGACACAACCCGCAGGCACGGCAATTACACATACCAGCGACTAAAATTCATCCAAGCCATAACTTCACTGTAAAACAAGCTCAAATCCGTACCTTAAACTGAGAAACAACTAACCCTACGAGAAATCCCGAAGACTATGGTAAAAGCCTGTTAAACACACGGCATACACAACGTAAATCTAACAGGTTGCTAAACCAGCTCACGGCTGGGAGTCTCACTCGACCAGCTGCTCCATATACCTCAACAATACATAGAAAGCTTAAAAACTATGGCTAGGAACAAGGTCTCACCGAAAACCAGCACGTAGCTCTACCAAATCGACGCAACACTCGAACGGCAGCAACTTCGCGTTCCTCGACTAGCCAATTACAGCTTCTAAAACTGGTATGAATTGGAAGAGCTTCCCAAGAGGAGTTCAACGCTACCTCGCACGAGCAAAACAACCACCGGGAACGACGGGAAATCGCCGGAAAGCTCACGGCTGAACAGTGTTCTAGGGTTCGAAAGATAAGGAACAAAAGGCTGGAAATATTTGCTAAGTATGGAATTGATACCAAAATTCGAAGACCAAGTCTTCCTATAAATAGCACTTGCAACGACTGGAAATCAACACCAATTATTGTCCACCGACAAAACCAGTCGACACCAACAATTTCCGAAACCAGCAGACGCAAGAACCAACAGCTGATTTCCCCAACAATCGCTAAAATAACTAACGGCTGGTTCTCAAAACGGCGTCGCACCAACTTACTCAAACGACGTCGCATACTATACCAGCAGCTGAGTATCCAGTCGCAAGAACACAACAACGCAACGCTTCTCTCTGCTGGTTCCAGTCGCAACCTCAAAACGCAGCTTGCAACTAATTCAAACGACGTCGCTCCACTGACATCATCCAGTCGCTTGCTCTCGCGAAATACCAGCAGCAAGCAATAGCAGCGAAACTCACTCGCAGCTGGACTCCCAGTCGCAACAACAAAACGACGACGCATCCTCTTAGAGCTACAGGAAAGTTGACCCGCGTTGACATCTACATCTGCTGAACAACCAGCAGACACACATACAAAATCTACCAGCTGGTACCAAACGAAACATCCAAACGACGTCGCGCCAACTAATCTAAACGTAGTCGTTTTGATCCTCAACGCAAATACACTAACGCATCTGCTGATCTCAACACGCGCAACCAGACTTCACGCAAAAGACGGCGTTTCAAGAATCTCGCGCTAAAACACGCTTCAACTGGTTTTGCCACCGACCAGTCGGTAGCTCTAAACACCAGCTGACACGCCAACCAGCAGGTACCTCAAATATACGAAAAAAATACAAAATCTCCAGAATTGCTCAACACACGAAATGGAACCCGAAAATGCAACTCAAACACTCAAATAGAGATCTTAAACCAGCAGAACCTCTATTTATCGATTCATTCCAACGATAAATCTCGATTACAAATCCAGGTCTCACATTTCTCCCCCACTAAAAAGGATTTCATCCTCGAAATCAAACAACAATTCTGAAAGCACCACACAACAACTGAAACTCGAAGCAACAACAAGAAACTAAACAAAAAGTCGCCCAACACAAGGCCAAGAGTTTAAGACAACTGAGCAAACAAGTCACAACAACTAAGGAAGGAAAACAGCAAAAACTACTAGCTACCGAAAAATATAGCCCAACAGCTACTCAAACAGATGCGGCCACTCGCGCTGCATCTTCTCTTCCAGCTCCCAAGTAGCTTCTTCCCTACCATGCTTGCTCCACTGCACCATTACTAAAGGAATGGTCTTATTCCTCAACTGTTTATCTTTTCTGCCAAGGATCTGCAAAGGGTATTCCTGATAGCTCAACGACTGATCTAGCTCTACCTCGTCAGTTCCAAGCACATGAGACGGATCTGGCTCGTACTTCCTCAACATGGAAACGTGAAAGACGTCATGCAGAGAAGATAATTCAGACGGCAACAACAGACGATACGCAAAAGGGCCAATCCTCTCGACAATCTCATACGGACCAACGTAACGAGGGGCTAACTTTCCCTTGCGTCCAAAGCGCATTACACTACGAAACGGAGAAACCTTGAGAAATACACGATCACCAACCTGAAACTCAAGAGGTCGACGCCTCTTATTCACATAACTGGCTTGGTGATCCTGGGCAGCTTTCATCCGCTGTCTAATAAACGTGATCTTTCATCTTCTGCACAAAGTCAGGGGCAGATAGCTGCTTCTCCCCCACTTCTTCCCAACACACTGGCGATCTGCACTTGCGGCCATACAAAGCCTCGAAAGGAGCCATGCCAATCGTCACTTGGTAGCTGTTATTATACGAAAACTCAACCAAAGACAACGCGTCTTGCCAACTACCTCCGAAATCCAACACAACAGCACGCAACATATCCTCTAACGTCTGGATAGTTCGCTCAGATTGGCCATCTGTCTG
>KQ993070.1:80276-98501 GCA_001598015.1 Dorcoceras hygrometricum | reverse complement strand
CCAATTTCATTGGGGCACCTCTAAACTCTACAACAGACCACCGGGTCTCATCCTTTCGGCCTTTACCATCTGGCAATTCAAACAACGAGCGACAAAACCAGCAACATCGCCCTTCAGGCCAGCCCACCAAAAGTGCGGCTTCCAAGCATGGTACATCTTCCGTGCACCTGGATGAACACTATGTCTGCTACAGTGCGCTTCTCGAAGGATCTCTTCCCTCAAATCAATCAAATTGGCACAACCAACCTGCCCCGGAAACGCAAACAACCATCGGACGAGACAGAATAGTCCTCAAGTTCGCCAGCCCTGACTTTCATCTTCAACTCGTGGATTGACGGATCGGTCCTCTAGGCTTCTCGAATGCTAGAAACAATCTGCGGTTCCACTTGGAAAGATGAAACCATCAAACAATCCTCAGCCGGGTAGAATCTCCAACCCGTAGTGTAAAGATGCTCTTGATCCTTAGAGATGTACAACGACACAAGCATCTCACTAGCCTTCCTGCTCAAAGCATCAGCTACCACGTTCGACTTCCCAGGCTGGTATTTAATCTCACAGTCAAAATCCTTAAGTAGCTCCATCCACCTACGCTGTCTCATGTTCAAGTCAGGCTGCGAAAACAGATACTGTAAACTCTTGTGGTCGGAGTACACCACAAACTGCTCGCCATACAGTTAGTGACGCCAGATCTTTAACGCAAAGACCACCGCTGCTAACTCCAAATCATGAACTGGGTAACGAGTCTCGTGCGGTTTCAACTGCCGTGAGGCATACGCAATGACTCTACCATTCTGCATCAACACACAACCCAATCCATTTAGCGAAGCGTCAGAACAAACAACAAAACCACCTGATCCGGACGGCAAAACCAACACAGGTGCAGTAGTTAACTTCTCCTTGAGCAGTTGAAAAGCATTCTCACACTGCTCAGTCCAAACGAACCGTTTATCCTTCTGGGTCAATTGGGTCACAGGCTTAGTTATAGAAGAAAACCCCTCAATGAAACGACGATAATAGCCAGCCAGACCTAAGAAACTGCGAATCTCAGACACATTTCTCGGTCGCTCCCAGTTCAACACAGCATCCACTTTACTGGGATCCACAGAAATGCCATCTGCTGAAATGACATGGCCCAGAAATACAACGCGTTGCAACCAAAACTCGCACTTGGAAAACTTCGCAAACAACTGCTGCTCTCTCAACCTCAGAAGAACCATCTCCAAGTGCTCCTTGTGCTCCCTCGGAGTCTTCGAGTAAACTAAGATGTCGTCAATAAAAACAATCACAAACTGATCTATGAACTACAAAATGGGCGCTCCCCACGGTGACATACTAGGGCAAATGAAACCATTCTCCAGCAAATCATCTAACTGAAACTTGAGTTCTCTCAACTCCGCAGGCGCTAGACGATACGGGGCATGAGAAATCGGAGCTATGCCTGGCACCAACTCGATGCTGAAGTCTATCTCCCGCCTCGGAGGAAAACCAGGAATCTCCTCCGGAAACACGTCGGGGAAGTGTCGGACCACGGGAACGTCACTAAGCTGAACACTTGAAGAAGAAGACGCATCCAAAGCGTAGATCATAAAGCCAGCATTCCCCAAAGACAACAAGCTAAACATCTCCATCGCGGAGACCAGCGGAATCTTCGATCTCGAGTCCTGGCCGTAGAAGTCCCACTTCTCACCAGACAAAGTCCTAAAGCGCACAATCCCATGGAAGCAATCCACGGAGGCCCTGTAGTTGGACAGCACATCCATCCCAACTATACAATCGAAATCCCAAAGCATCAAACGGATCAAATTTGCTAACAAGGCATGCTCACCAAACCGCAGCACACCATCCAACAAAATTTCTTTCGAGAACAGGTTTACACCACCGGGGGTAGAAACAGAAACAACATCACTCAAAGGGACGGTACACAACCCATGCTCAACAACAAACGAATCAGAAATAAACGAATGCGATGCACCGATGTCAAACAACACACGAGCAGGAAAGTCAAAGACAAGACATGTACCTCCAATCACCCGGCTCGGTGTTTCCTCGGCCTGCTCCCTTGTGAAGGCGTTAACCTGAGCCTGCTGAGGTCCTGGAAAGAAAGGCTGAGACGACTGCCCAAAACGCGAAGGGCCAGGCTGCTGAAACGGCCTAAATGGAGCCTCACCAAAACGGGGCTGCTGAAACTGCTGCGAACGGCCCCTAGACTGACCCCCACGACCCTGAGGCTGGGCCACGGTCTGCTGTGCTCCAGCTGACGGGCACACTCTCGCAAAGTGCCCATACTGACCACAAAGGTTGCAGGAACCCTGCACACCAACACACTGCGTGGAAGAATTCTTTCCACCGCTGCTACTCGAACTGCCAGAACCAGAAGACCCTGAACCAGACTTCTTCTTAAATTGCTGACCGTGGGGTCGAAACCTCTGACGGCCAGACTGATGAGCTACCTGCTGCTGCTGCTGCTGAGGAAAATGCACGGACTGAGAACTCTGGGACTACTGAGCTCCCTGACCAGTGGGTCTACCACCCTGCACTGCCTGCGCCACCTGCGCCCTGCGCGCACTACGGCTCTTCATGCCCTCCTCGATGTGGATAGCAGTATCCACAGCCTCAGCATAAAACTTGGGCTTGCTTGTCAGAACGCTCTGGTACAGATCTCCATTCAAGCCCTCCACAAACCTAGTGCTCTTGGCCCTCTCCCGGCCAGCAACATGCGGAACATACGCCAACAAAGCAGAAAACTTGCGAGCGTACTCGCGCACAGACAACGAACCTTGCTCCAAGAACTCGAACTCCCGCTCACGGGCAGCCACATAGGAGTCGGGGACATACTCCTGCCTGAAGACCTGGTAGAAAGTGTCCCAAGTAATGCCAACACCAGTCTCCAGTAAGGTACTAGACGTACCTCTCCACCAACGCTCTGCGGACTTCCTCAACAGTAGGGTCACCAACCTCAACCGGAGATCGTCGTCATACTGGGCTCGACCAAACAGATGTATGACGCTATGGAGCCAAGAATCCGCATACTCACTCGACTCATCACCATTGAAGATAGGAGGACTCATCCTCTGATACCGAGCTATGACCACATCCATTCTCTCTACCGGAGCCGGCGAAGTTTCAGCCTCCTCCTCTCCACTACTCTCAAGAGTATGACTAGGCGCACTATACTGATCCTCATTCTGTCCTCCTGATTCCTGGAACAGCCCCCTACTACGACCACGACGTCTAGGCGGAATCTAAAACACTCAACAGGATAAAGGAAAAACAGAACAGATACAGCAAAGAAAGCATATAACACAAAATATGCAGCACGTAGTCACATAAGTCAAGCACATGCAATACGCAACACTGTGCCTAGACTCAAGTGTGATCAAAGGAATTGAGCTTATCCTAGTTTAAGCTCTGATACCAAAAATGTCAGGCCTCGTGCTCACAACAGATAAACACATGCGGAAGCTATCAAAAAGTGGGTAAAATTTTCGCTTTTAGGCCCGACGGTTTTAAACATATAATTTAAAATACAACGATACTTAAAATAAGTTTCCCAAATCATAAAACAATCAACAATTAAGCATACATAATTCAAACATGTATCAAATTCCCCTACGGGTACAACAACAAAGCACAGGGCATCCCCCTGGCTAACTGATACATATATATATATATATGCTATATACTACTGGGACACACTAGCCACCTCCTGGGGCACCACCAGCTGGGTTGAAACCACGACCAGCTGTAGAACCTGGGTTTCCTGAAACCAACACAACAAAGAAACAAACCAAGCCCCGGAGGGACATGGGGTTAAACCCCAGTACGGAGAGCAATAATACAACAGAAATAAACAGCAAGGAATAAAATACAGGTGCTATGCATGAGACGCCGAAGAACACGGAAGCTCGACCCAAAAGGGAGCTAAGGGACTCAAACATAGCTCCAAGAATTTCCAACAACAAACAGTGGCCACGGGTGTGTTCACAGTGTGGTAGTGAGCCACTCGCCATGATACTACACCCACTTACCGGATGCATCAAACAACTCAACCTGCTGTTGCCCCGCCCATGAACTGTGGTATTTAACCACTCGGCGCATGGTGGCTACGATCCCAGCAGGGAGATGAGAGTGCGGTATTGCCGCTCGCCCTCACATCCTGGTAAGAAATAATCAACAATACAACAATGGTACAAAGGCTACCAAAACTGGAAAGGAATACCATGCATGTATGCAACATGCGGAAATGCAAGCATATAAACATATGCAACGCAACAAATACACAATTAGCATACACAATCCTCAACAGCACACAACCAGCAGGCACGGAAATTCCACATACCAGCGACTACAATTCATCCAAGCCATAACTTCGCTGTAAAACAAGCTCAAATCCGTACCTTAAACTGAGCAACAACTAACCCTGCGAGAAATCCCGAAGACTCTGGTAAAAGCCTGTTAAACACACGGCATACACAACGTAAATCTAACAGGTTGCTAAACCAGCTCACGGCTGGGAGTCTCACTCGACCAGCTGCTCCATATACCTCAACAATACATAGAAAGCTTAAAAACTATGGCTAGGAACAAGGTCTCCTTGAAAACCAGCACGTAGCTCTACCAAATCGACGCAACACTCGAACGGCAGCAACTTCGCGTTCCTCGACTAGCCAATTACAGCTTCTAAAACTGGTATGAATTGGAAGAGCTTCTCAAGAGGAGTTCAACGCTACCTCGCACGAGCAAAACAACCACCGGGAACGACGGGAAATCGCCGGAAAGCTCACGGTTGAACAGTGTTCTAGGGTTCGAAAGATAAGGAACGAAAGGCTGGAAATATTTGCTAAGTATGGAATTGATACCAAAATTCGAAGACCAAGTCTTCCTATAAATAGCACTTGCAACGACTGGAAATCAACACCAATTATTGTCCACCGACAAAACCAGTCGACACCAACAATTTCCCAAACCAGCAGACGCAAGAACCAACAGCTGATTTCCCCAACAATCGCTAAAATAACTAACGGCTGGTTCTCAAAACGGCGTCGCACCAACTTACTCAAACGACGTCGCATACTATAACAGCAGCTTAGTATCCAGTCGCAAGAACACAACAACGCAACGCTTCTCTCTGCTGGTTCCAGTCGCAACCTCAAAATGCAGCGTTGCAACTAATTCAAACACCGTCGCTCCACTGACGTCATCCAGTCGCTAGCTCTCGCGAAATACCAGCAGCAAGCAATAGCGGCGAAACTCACTCGCAGCTGGACTCCCAGTCGCAACAACAAAACGACGACGCATCCTCTTAGAGCTACAGGAAATTTGACCCGCGTTGACATCTACATCTGCTGAACAACCAGCAGACACACATACACAATCTACCAGCTGGTACCAGACGCAACATCCAAACGACGTCGCGCCAACTAATCTAAACGCAGTCGTTTTGATCCTCAACGCAAATACACTAACGCATCTGCTGATCTCAACACGCGCAACCAGACTTCACGCAAACGACGGCGTTTCAAGAATCTCGCGCTAAAACACGTTTCGACTGGTTTTGCCACCGACCAGTCGCTAGCTCTAAACACCAGCTGACACGCCAACCAGCAGGTACCTCAAATATGCGAAAAATATACAAAATCTCCAGAATTGCTCAACACACGAAATGGAACCCGAAAATGCAACTCAAACACTCAAATAGAGATCTTAAACCAGCATAACCTCTATTTATCGATTCATTCCAACGATAAATCTCGATTACAAATCCAGGTCTCACATTAAGTATGGCTGAGAAGGTTGTATTTACCTGTTGGTTCGAGCCGTTCTATTGAGTTCGCCGTGAGCTTGTAGGGAAGTATACTTGCACGGGCTGTTGGTGTTGTGTTCTTGTCCTCGTGCGATCTGTTGAGGTAGTAGCCGTGAAAAGTTGAGGTATGAGTGAGCTTATATTAGCAGCTTTAATATCAGCTTGAGAATATTTCTATTAGTTGTGAGTTGCTGTGATTTATGTGCTAGGTGATTCTATTTGATTGGTGAATAGATTACGCTGATGATTCGTGTGCTTAATTGCCAATGTGTGTTAATTTTATGCGTTGTTATGAGTATGATTTTACTTGGCATTCATGCATAGCATATTGAGCCTGCTTCTGTGAGACCTGATGATCGCTGAGTCACGATTTGCCGGCTGAGTCATCGTGCTAAGAATCCATTGTCGTCACTAAGTCATGATAGCCAGCTGAGTCGTTGTGCCTTGCTTACCGATGATTCTTGGGAACCCTCATGCATCGCACGTTTGAAATATTGCATGTCTGATATGAATGTTGCTTTTTTGATGATCTTCGTACTGAGGTTTGATTTTGTTTTATTTTCCCTTCTTGGGTTGCTTTGGTTTGTGTTGGCCGCCTTTGTAGGGTCTTCAGGTAATCCAGCTGGATTGAGTGGAGCATCAGCTGGTAGATCCCCATTTTGAGTCCCAGTTATATATTATGTATTGAATAAATAAACCAGGGGATGCCCTGATTATACTTGGATATGTTTTGAGGTTGTTGTTGTTTGGATTTTTGAGTTAAAATCCGTATTTTGATTATGTTCGTATTCTAAGAAATGATTTCAGTTCAGGCCCAAATGAAAAATTTTAGCCCATATTTTATGCTTCCGTGTAATTTATGATTAATTGAGTAATTAATCGCTGAACGGGCTTGACAGGCCAAAAGAAAAATTTTATCCACTATTTAAGCTTCCGTGTTTTATAGTTAATTGCATGATTAAACTCTGTTTTAGAGCATCGGGCCTGACAAATAGTTCAAAAAGGAACTAAATTTCAAAGCTTTTATGATCTGTAGAAAGGTTAACAGACGGTCAGCTTACGGGAGTGTGGATGTCGGTGGACGGACCGAAGTGCCCCTCCAAACATTAATGATAATGGGCGATAGTTGGCCATATCCTGATATCAGATGAGCTTGATCAAGCAACTATGACCTAAGGAGAGCTTCGTAGCCACATCTCATGCCAGAAAATTACGAGTTTTATGGGTTGTCTACAATCGCAGGGTTTGAGAAAAATTTATGATTATGTTTACTTCCTTTATGTTAAAATCTTATGTTTTTCGTATGTGCTGAGTTAATTTCTATTACCAGACTTTACCTGCTGGGCCTCTAGGATCACTAGCTTTCTTGGTTGCAGGTGAGGAGGTTGTGTGACCTGGTTGATGCGAACTGAAACAGACTGTAGATTGTTTATTGATGGACCTGCGTTTCCATGTTGTTTCAGACCGCATCCCTTTTTTTTATGATCATTAAGCAAGCTTAAATTTGTGTTATTTCTGTATCAGACTATGTCACGATTAATTATTTTCAGTCTGAATGAGATCATCTCACATGATTTTTATCAGCTTCTTAACTTTGCAATCTCCGATCTGTTTTACCACGCGCGATCTAATCTATTCTCT
Source organism: Dorcoceras hygrometricum (assembly GCA_001598015.1). Taxonomy (NCBI): domain Eukaryota; kingdom Viridiplantae; phylum Streptophyta; class Magnoliopsida; order Lamiales; family Gesneriaceae; genus Dorcoceras; species Dorcoceras hygrometricum. Next base: position 91,057 of record KQ993070.1, on the reverse strand, counting down.
AAAACTGCAAAACTATTCCAGAACCGTATGTTTTCTTCAAATCTTAAAAATGAAAATTTTTTACGTATATTCCTTTGTATATTTGAGATTAAATAGTAAATCGGTGGACTAGGGCGCCACACAATTAGTTGCTATGGATTTACCAACAAGGAGACATACACGTTCTAGTGGCTGCAAGGGTGAAAAGTTGACATTTTGACAGTTTATTGTCATGAGACATCTTCTAATGCTTATGTAATGAAGCTGTTATTCTAATATGTCATACATCCTTCTCTTGTTCTGTTTATGAGACATGTTGTTCTATTTCTCTTGTTCTGTTTATGATACATGTGGTGCATCTTCTGGTGATATTGTTGTGCATATTATGAGACGTAGTACAATGTCCTTGTCATGAGACATCTTGTTCTGATTATGTTTATTGTGCAGATTATGTTGTTGATAATGTGCTAATGTCATACTGTTTTTTTCCTGATGGTTTGATGGAAAAAAGGCAAACATCATGCCAGATTTTATAATGAAATGTAATACAAACACGCTTAAATTAGGTATAATGGTTTGACAGGTATGGTATAGTTTACCCAAAATATAGTATATCAACAAAAATAATTTACAGCCATATATATTGTATACAAAGTTAATGTTGTGTCCTCAAAAGTGTATGATCGACACAATGTAATACATGTTTAATTTTACAGAATTGTACTTGATGCACCATAGTGTATACTTAATTTCACGAAAATTGTACTATGTGTAGCCATATATGTACTGTTATGAACAAAGTATTTTGTTCTTTGAATGTATATGCTTGATACAACGTAATACATGATTTAATTACAGAAACTGTACTCGATGCAACATAATATGTGCTTAATTTATTAAGTTGTACTCAATACATAGTAATATATGCTTAAGTACACCAAATGTGAACTCGGTGTGAAAAATATATATGATCGACCCACCGTGAAATATACTTTACCCAACGTTATAGATCCAACTTATATATGCTTTAATTTATGAAAATGTGTACTCAGTACATAGAAATATATGCTGAATTTGGCCTAAATTGTACTCTTCGTACTACATCGCTTAATTTCATCAAATGTGTACTCAGTGCTAAAATTATATATTCTTGGCACAACGTAATACATGCTTTAATTTTACAGAAACTGTACTTGATAAAACGTCATATGTGCTTAATTTCATTTAATTTTAAGGAAGATATGCTTAATTTCACCAAAAATGTGTACTCGGTGTTAAAAATATATATATGCTCTACCAAACGTAATATATGCTCGCCCAACTTAATGTATATATACCCAACGTAGTGTATGCCCAACTTAATATATGCTTTAATTTCTGAAAATGTGTACATGGTACATAAAAGTTTTACCAAAATTGTACTCGATACATCGTACCATATATTCTCAATTTCACCAAATGTGTACTCGGTCTTAAAAATATATATACTCGACCCCACGTGATATATGCTCGACCCAATTAATTACATGCTTATGTGTACTCGATAAATAGGAATATATGCTTCAATTTTGACATTGTGCATTCGATATAGTCATATATGTACTCTTACGAACTAAGTATTTTGGTCTTCAATATGTGCTTTTTAATTTAGTAGTTTACAACTCGAACTAAGTATTTTAAGATTTTGGTTGCATTAACAATAATAACTCTATACGTTATTGTATGCTTCTAATTTTGGTCTCTTTGTAGGAAGATGTATCTTCTAAACATACTATGTACATTCTTCTACATATATATATAATTGTCCAATTGTTTCCTCCATTAACTCATTAAGTATCTCATTATAATTAACTCTGTATTACTCTTATTATGTGACAAATGAGTGGCCCTATCAGCTTTTGTATGACCATTTAAGTTGTCTAGTAAGTGTCATGGATCATAAACATATGTAACTTATATATTATTCATGTAATGAATTTACTTCATTATGTACCTCAGTTTTGGAGTCACCAATGTTTGATATATGACCAATTGAGTGACCGTTTAAGTTACTCTATGAGTGTCATGGATCAATATACCAATTGAGTGACCTTTTAAGTTACTTTGTGAGTGTCCCGGATCAATATACATATGTACCTTATATCTTATATAATGTATTGGATTTACTTCATTATGTACCTCAGTTTGTTGTCACCAATTTATGATATGTGATGTTTAAGTTAGTTTGTGAGTGTCCTGGATTAATATATATATGTACCTCATATCTTATATCATGTACTGGATTCACTTCATTATGTACCTTGATTTTTTGAGTCACCAATGTACGATATATGACCAATTGAGTGACCGTTAAAGTTACTTTGTGAGTGTCCTAGATCAATATACATATGTACCTTATATTTTTATCATGTACTAGATTTACTTCATTATGTTCCTCGGTTTTTTGAGACACTAATGTCGTGACTCCCAAACCCAAAGGAGTCAATGGATTGAAGTAAAAACATTAAAGTGAAAAGATGAAAGGGCTAAATGCAATAATTGAAGCTGTATTTCCTTCCAAGGCTAGAATTATAGAACAGTTGATACGAACAACAGTAAAGTCAGCTTGGAGTACAAAAATTCGTTCGAATTACAAACAGGATATTACAACATCTTGAATTCTATGAATCATATATTGTTGTAATAGATCTTAATACAGTTTTGAAAATGTCAAAACAACAAGAAGGAAACACTGGCCTTCAATAAACACACATGCCCCAAGCTGGTTCAGCTCGCACCTCCCGTCTGCCCCTGAGCTGCCTCACCTGCACCAGGAAAACTAATGAGCCTGTGGGCTCAACAGGTAAAACTGAGGATAGCAAGATCACATTATGCAGGCATCAATACACATAAGCTAAAGACATGATTTAAAGGAAGTCAGCTTAAGCTCAAATCTTTCTCATAAAAATCAGATCGGGATATCAACCCCGTTCGCTCTTATTTTTCTTTGTGACTTATGGCCTAGAGGCTCTCCTTAGGTACTGGCGCTTGATCAAGCTAACATCTGAATTCAGGAACTGGGGAAATGAATCCCAACTTAGCTGTGAAAGAGATTATAGTTTGCTAACCATAATCCTGTCCCTTTCCTCGTGAAGGGCACTCTTGTTAAGATAAAATTTATGAGTTTTGGTGATAACAAAAATAATACTATAACCGATTTCAAGAATCAGATCCGAACAGACAGATACTGTGGTTTAAAGTTAAGTGTTCTCAGACTTGAGTGTTTTGGATTACAGATATCATCTATCGAGTGGATTAATTCAGTTATCAGGTTGAAGCTCTCAGATTCGGATATTTGGATCAGTTGAGTAATCGGGTCGGTTAACTTGATTATCGGGTCAGGACTTCAGATGTGAAGTTTTTAGACTTGATTTAGAGATTTCAGTAACAGATTCCGTTATATTGACTCAGATGTTATAATTCAGATTCGAGAGTATCAGATGTGAACAAACTACACAGGGTAATTCAGATATTAGTTACAGGAAGTCAAATCCGAATATGCTATATCAGATATTAGACTGTTTATTCGGAAGAGCTTTACGGTAATTCAAATTTCTATAACGGACATAGATTGGACAGATTCGACTCAGTATCTTACAGATGTATGCTATCTATTTTGATTACGAGAATAGTACAGTATTCAGATCCGTCATACTCAAGGAGATATTTCAGATGTGACGGCTATACAGAACATCTCTTGCAGCTGTTCACAAAGACAGCGCAATTTTCAGATATCAATGTTACAACAGATATAAGCCTCAGATTTCTTAAACACACCTTCACTCCATCCGAAAGATATCAACGGTCACACATCTTGAATTAAGGAAACAAACTCAGGGCTATTTTGAGTAAAGATGTACATCACGCAAAGAAATTGATACGATGTGTACCAGATTCGGTATGAAAATCAATTAAGCCCTAATAAACAAAGTACCTTCGGCATAGCGTTAATTAAGCGCTGAATGCGGTGATGAAGATATTCAAAGGAATTTGTTTCCACTGACCGGTGGAGTTGAAGAATATAAATAGATGAAGAATTCAAATGAAGAATCTCTCGGTCAATTCACATACAAAAACTCTCGAATATTCGCTGGAACTCATTATTGCACTACGTCCAGTCTTCAAAACGCGAAGAACACTTCACGTTGGTCTTAATAGTTTCATCTTTAAGTCGCATCTTATGGTTTACATTTGTAAATAGAGTTTCTCTGTTTAGAAACCAGAAGATTTACAGTACTCATTGTTTAGCACTTCATTGTATATTGAGTCTGTAACGAACTTGCTGTGTGAAGCAGTTCGAAAAATCAAGTTGTTTGTAATTCAGTAGTTGTATCTGCGTATAGTTGGAGATTGCTAGGAGTTCACTTGGAGCAAGGCTCGGTGATTGGGTGTAGACAGAAGCTGTGTTCATCAAATTCTTCTAGTGGAACCTTCCTGCAAAGGAAGAAAGGGAGACGTAGGATTTGATATCCGAACTTACAGAAACAAATCTCTGCTCCTTATACTCTTACTTACTGCATCTATTTACTTATAATGTTCACTGATCAATTGACTTATTTCCGCACAATTATTGTTAGTTGAGAAATCAGATTTTAACTGAGATACCTCAGATCTGGTAACTCGGATCTGAGTTAAGCGAGGCGCTTGTAAAATCGTTTTAAGGTTTTGAAAAATAAAAATCCAAAGGAGTTCATTCAACCCCCCCTTCTGAACTCCTAGGGCTATTTTCGATCCATATTGATCCTATAAATTGGTATCAGAGCCTGCTTATCTCAGTTTTGAACAGTTTGTCTTTCGCGCTTTATAAATCTCAATATGTCTACTTCTCACAATAAAATTCCTATGTTTTCGAAGGTAGATTATGATGATTGGAAAACACGGATGCAAGAACATCTGGCCGCACAAGACGATGATATGTGGTCGGTGATCACAGATGGACCAATGAAAATAATGAAGGCCAACACAGCAATTGCGGTATCTGATGGTGCACTGGAATATGTAGAAAAGAAGAGACATGAGTATACTAACGAGGATAAGAAGAAGGCGAACTTGGAAAAATTGGCCAGGGATATCCTGTACAAGACGCTGGACAAAAATATGTTCAGCAAAATCAAAACCTCTACCACTGCCAAGGAGATTTGGGAAAAGTGACTCGGATCTGCGAAGGCAACGACGAAACCAAGGAAAACAAACTTACTGTTGCTCAGTAGAAGTACGAGTCAATAAAGATTAAATATGGAGAAACCATGGCGGAGATCGATGAGAGATTCAGTTTTGTGGTGATAGAGCTGACCAGCCTAGGCAAAGAGTATTCCAATAGAGAATTAGCTCTCAAGGTGATGAGAGCACTGCACAGGGAATGGGATGTTAAGACAATGGCCATGCGCGAGTCTAAGGACCTCAACAAGCTCGAACTACATGATCTTTTTGCAAATCTGAAAGCGTACGAGTTTGAATTGGAAACCAGATCTGAGGCGCCGTCAATCTCACAACCAACCAAGGCTCTTTCCGCAACATCAGAACAGTGTTCTCCAAGCACGAGCAAATCTGCAGAACAACTAAGCAATGATGCTATGTCCCTCTTCGTCAAGAAGTTTGGGAAATTCCTGACAAGATCCTATAACCCTTATTTTTCTTATAATAATGCAAAAAAATATGAAAAGATTTCGACTGATATGAATTGTTATAACTGTGGTCGTCCAGGGCACTTTGCAGTAGACTGCAACAGGCCAAATATGGATGAAATCAAAAAGGATGACCGATCAAAGAAGGATGACAGAAGATCCAAGGAAAGGAGAACCAGAGCTGACAAAAGGCCAACTAGAAAGAATGATCGTAAAGCACTAGTTGCAGAGGAGAGCAACAAAAATTGGGCTGATTCAGATTCGGATTCAACATCAAGCATCTCCTCATCAAGCGACAGTGACCAAGAGGAAACTCACTGTCTAATGGCCAACCAATCTACAGAAGAAGAGGTATTCGACTTTTCAAATACTGAATTTACACATGAAGACCTGATAAATGCACTTAATGAGATGGTCCATGAGTATAGAAAGCTCTCTCAAACATTCGATGAAGTCAAGGCTGAAAACAATGGTTTGAAAAATAGTTCAATTGAATCAAGCCCTGCTCAGCTTGAGGCAGTTTACAAACCAAGTTAAGTAAGCTGAAGTCTGAGAATGAATCGTTGAGATTAAGATCTTGTGAGCTCGAACCAAAAACGAAAGGTTAAGTCTGGTGATGAGCTCCTGGAATCAGTCTTCTGTTTCTCTAAAGCTGCATGAAACTCAAAAGCCATTAAACGACAAATCTGGATTAGGTTTCAATGTTGGTGAAAGCAGCTCAGGAGAAACCAATACTCAGTCATATCTGGATATTCAAAAGATGAATTTTGTCAAAGCCAGTGTGATACATGACACATATGAGTCAGTAAGGTATGATGACCAGACATCTGGGCAACTGAATTGTTGGTCCCTGTTTAAAGATAAGGATCAAAAAGATCAGCAGCCGCGCTTTGTTAAAAGACTTTGAAATTTTGCGCGCTGCTAATACTTGAGCTGCAATAGCTCGTTGTTCTTGAACATATAAAAACTCACCAGAAGAGCACCGGAGACAGATCTGGTATGATTTAAAAATCATGCGGAAAATACCAGAACTGAATCCTATATTTTAAAACAACTCAAACAGATTTATGTACAACACAAATCTGTTCAAGACTTGCGTGCTTGTGTGCTGCTGAAATGCACGATACTCAGCAGGTTTGTTTCTGGAAGTTCGGACCTCAATGTCTTACATCTCCCCTTCTTCCACCTCGGAAGGATCCACTACTAGAAGATTTGATCTTACAACTTCGTGTACAGACCCAATCCCACAACCAGCAGCTGTGAGAACTCCTAGACTCCTCAAATGCACAACAGCCGCAACTGTGTGACTGACTACATACACATGAGTTTTACGTCATCGTGCTTGGACGGGAACTGATACAAGATTTCGAGATTCATTCACAAATACATGTGAATGAATCTCGGTGTGTGAGATTGATACAATGAAATCGCTCAAACTCTCTGTTTTTCTCACACACGAGGGACAAGCTCTAACAAGCTAATCTAGACTCAGCAATCGACTCTCGTGAAAGCTCCTCTCTAATGGCGGTCGATTGCTTCGTCTATATCTTTATTTTTCCCTCTGTTGGTGCACTGTATAATCAATGTAATTCTGCCACAGTAGTGTAGTTGCACCAACTTCTCTCGCTCACTCATCGTCTTTCTTCAATGGCGCTTCTCGAATATATAATCTCTGTTTGAAATATGGCCGTTAGATAGCTTCCAAATCTGTTCAGCGCTTGATATGGCTAATTTGTCTTCTTTCCATTTGCGTGCAAACATCCTCTGTAAATTGTACTGTTTCCCAGAATAGTACAAATCTTGTTCCCTTGAATTGAGGCAATTTGCACGACTAAATCTCAGCCATTGATTCTTTCCATCTTGAGCGTTGATTGCGTCTTGTCGCTTTCGCTATTTGAATTGAGCTCAGCAGTTGACATCCAGCTCTTGTAAATCGTCAACTGCTTCGCTGCTGGTTCATCACTACGACTGGATCTTGCGTCTGTTTGCCACGCTTCGCTACTTCTTCTTTTCTTGCGTCTGGGAATCCATGTCGACTGGATAGCAATAACACTGAAGCTCGTGACTGGATCCATTGTAGATTGCGACTGGATATATAGCAACAGCTGATTCAAATAAGCTTTCGACTGGATGCTGCTGTTGCTTGCGTCTGGTTGTCCAGCTGGTATAGAACATATGCTTCCAGCTGGTATCTTGCGACTGGTTCTTGCGACTGCTGAATAATCAACGCAAAGTCTTCCTGCTGAATCTTTAGCGAAAGAGCAAAACGCTGTCGTATCAACTTATGTAAACGACATCGTTTTGCTATCGCTATCTTCAAATAGCATCTGCTGGTGAACAGTAGCTTGCGACTGGATTGCCTCCTCTACGACGTCGCTTCCTCTTGCGTCTGGATGCAAGCTACCTGCTGATTCTTGCGACTGCTCTCTTAAGCCATCTGCTGAATATGATGACGTCACCGATGACGTCATCAGCGCTAAATCATCTGCTGATTCTTATTGCGAATGCAAAATGCTGTCGTTCCAATTTATTCACACGACATCGTTTTGCAATCGCCAACTCCAAATACCAACTGCTGGTTGAAGCTCTCTGCTGATTCTATTCCACTATAGCCATCTGCTGGTTGACAAAAGCTTCCTGCTGAATGATGACGTCACTGCTGATGTCATCTACACTTAGCGCTCCAGCTGTTTCTCATCGTTCCAGCTCCAGCTTGCGATTCTCTTAGCTTCTTGAATGCGACTGTTAAATAGATTCATCAACAGTACTTATAATAGAAACACAATAACAGGTTTTGTGTAATTCAAAACTTAATTAGGATCTGTCAAAACAGATCCAACAATCTCTCCCTTTTTGATTTACACAAAACCTCAAATAATAAATGCATGTTCTAATAATTCTCTCCCTTTTTGTGGGAATCAAAAAGTGAGTGAACTGCTGGTCTTCCCGATTTAAAACAAAAACTCTCCCTACACTTGTTTCAACAAAAACAACGAAACAGCAGGAGTTTTAATTTTGAAAAACGAAAACAGCATTTGGGAAGCACCGTATGCAACAATATATGATTTTGAAAAGCGAAACTGATGCATAACTCAGAATTATAAACGACAGTGACGCCACTCTCCCTGTCTTTTACAACATGAGCTCAAATCATTTTTAAACTCAAAATTTTGCATTAGCTGGAATCCGCAAAACAGAACAATTTTAAAAACATCAGAGCATACAAATATTTCAAATAACACGTGCTACTGAGTTGCTTAAATATATGAAGAACCAGTACAGAGAACAGCTCAGATTTTTCCTTCTTCTATCTCGCCCCATGTGCTTGTCACTGAGCCTCGCTCCAAGTGATCTTACAGCACAACGAAAATAGAAGCTTGGCATCTGCCCGAGACTCGCGCATCCCGACAGTTCATCAAGCGAAAAACCGGTTCTATATTAAAACAAATCTGTCCTTCATACACAAGCTTCTCAAAAATATAAAAACATTTAAAACATAGCACATGTGTTTTAAAATTAGTGCTCGTTCAAGAACAACCTGCTCTGATACCACTTGTTGGTCCCTGTTTAAAGATAAGGATCAAAAAGATCAGCAGCCGCGCTTTGTTAAAAGACTTTGAAATTTTGCGTGCCATCTGCTGAATATGATGACGTCACCGATGACGTCATCAGCGCTAAATCATCTGCTGATTCTTATTGCGAATGCAAAATGCTGTCGTTCCAATTTATTCACACGACATCGTTTTGCAATCGCCAACTCCAAATACCAACTGCTGGTTGAAGCTCTCTGCTGATTCTATTCCACTATAGCCATCTGCTGGTTGACAAAAGCTTCCTGCTGAATGATGACGTCACTGCTGATGTCATCTAAACTTAGCGCTCCAGCTGTTTTCTTCATCGTTCCAGCTCCAGCTTGCGATTCTTCTTAGCTTCTTGAATAGCGACTGTTAATAGATTCATCAACAGTACTTATAATCGCTACTGCTAACAGATTCGTCAACAGTAACTTGCGCATCTTCTTCTTCGATCTAATTCTCCAGCAGACTTCTCAATTCTTGTTCCAGCTGGTTCACTTCGCTCTTTAGCGCTTGCAGCTGGTTGTCATCGTTCCAGCTGGTTTATTGTGCTTCAGCTGGTTCAACTTGGCCTCCGCCTGATTACGAACAGCTGATTCAACTTTGGACGTCTCCATTGCTAATCCGACTGCCGATTCCATGAACACCAAACCAACTGCTGAATCTTTATATTGTGAACCACCTGCTGGACAGATTCTGCGACTGTTCATCATCTTCTTTGATAGCTAGAATCTGTACACTTCAAGTAGAATTGTTAGAAACACAATAACAGGTTTTGTGTAATTCAAAACTTAATTAGGATCTGTCAAAACAGATCCAACAATCTCTCCCTTTTTGATTTACACAAAACCTCAAATCAACGATGCATGTTCTAACAATTCCTCTCCCTTTTTGTGGGAATCAAAAAGAGAGTGAACTGCTGGTCTTCCCGATAATTAAAAATAAAACTCTCCCTGCACTGTTTCAACAAAACAACGAAACAACAGGAGTTTTAATTTGAAAAACAAAACAGCATTTGGGAAGCACCGTATGCAACAATATATGATTTTGAAAAGCGAAACTGATGCATAACTCAGAATTATAAACGACAGTGACGCCACTCTCCCTGTCTTTTACAACATGAGCTCAAATCATTTTTAAACTCAAAATTTTGCATTAGCTGGAATCCGCAAAACAGAACAATTTTAAAAAAACATCAGAGCATACAAATATTTCAAATAACACGTGCTACTGAGTTGCTTAAATATATGAAGAACCAGTACAGAGAACAGCTCAGATTTTTCCTTCTTCTATCTCGCCCCATGTGCTTGTCACTGAGCCTCGCTCCAAGTGATCTTACAGCACAACGAAAATAGAAGCTTGGCATCTGCCCGAGACTCGCGCATCCCGACAGTTCATCAAGCGAAAAACCGGTTCTAAACATAAACAGATCTGGCCTTCATAAAATAAGTTTCTCAAAACATTTAAAAACATTAAAAACATAGCACATGTGTTTTAAAATCAGTGCTCGTTCAAGAACAAACCTGCTCTGATACCACTTGTTGGTCCGAAAATAGGATCAAAA
>KQ993070.1:59977-79860 GCA_001598015.1 Dorcoceras hygrometricum | reverse complement strand
CAACTGTGTGACTGACTACATACACATGAGTTTTACGTCATCGTGCTTGGACGGGAACTGATACAAGATTTCGAGATTCATTCACAAATACATGTGAATGAATCTCGGTGTGTGAGATTGATACAATGAAATCGCTCAAACTCTCTGTTTTTCTCACACACTAGGGAAATGCTCTAAGAAGCTAATCTAGACTCAGCAATCGACTCTCGTGAAAGCTCCTCTCTAATGGCGGTCGATTGCTTCGTCTATCTCTTTATTTTTCCCTCTATTGGTGCACTGTATAATCAATGTAATTCTGCCACAGTAGTGTAGTTGCACCAACTTCTCTCGCTCACTCATCGTCTTTCTTCAATGGCGCTTCTCGAATATATAATCTCTGTTTGAAATATGGCCGTTAGATAGCTTCAAATCTGTTCAGCGCTTGATATGGCTAATTTGTCTTCTTTCCATTTGCGTGCAAACATCCTCTGTAAATTGTACTGTTTCCCAGAATAGTACAAATCTTGTTCCCTTGAATTGAGGCAATTTGCACGACTAAATCTCAGCCATTGATTCTTTCCATCTTGAGCGTTGATTGCGTCTTGTCGCTTTTGCTATTTGAATAGTTGACATCCAGCTCTTGTAAATCGACAACTGCTTCGCTGCTGGTTCATCACTACGACTGGATCTTGCGTCTGTTTGCCACGCTTCGCTACTTCTTCTTTTCTTAAGTCTGGGAATCCATGTCGACTGGATAGCAATAACACTGAAGCTCGCGACTGGATCCACTGTAGCTTGCGACTGGATATATAGCAACAGCTGATTCAAATAAGCTCTCGACTGGATGCTGCTGTTGCTTGCGTCTGGTTGTCCAGCTGGTATAGAACATATGCTTCCAGCTGGTATCTTGCGACTGGTTCTTGCGACTGCTGAATAATCAACGCAAAGTCTTCCTGCTGAATCTTTAGCGCAAGAGCAAAACGCTGTCGTATCAACTTATGTAAACGACATCGTTTTGCTATCGCTATCTTCAAATAGCATCTGCTGGTGAACAGTAGCTTGCGACTGGATTGCCTCCTCTACGACGTCGCTTCCTCTTGCGTCTGGATGCAAGCTACCTGCTGATTCTTGAGACTGCTCTCTTAAGCCATCTGCTGAATATGATGACGTCACCGATGACGTCATCAGCGCTAAACCATCTGCTGATTCTTATTGCGAATGCAAAACGCTGTCGTTCCAACTTATTCACGCGACATCGTTTTGCAATCGCCAACTCCAAATACCAACTGCTGGTTGAAGCTCTCTGCTGATTCTATTCCACTGTAGCCATCTGCTGGTTGACAAAAGCTTCCTGCTGAATGATGACGTCACTGCTGATGTCATCTACACTTAGCGCTCCAGCTGATTTCTTCATCGTTCCAGCTCCAGCTTGCGATTCTTCTTAGCTTCTTGAATAGCGACTGTTAATAGATTCATCAACAGTACTTATAATCGCTACTGCTAACAGATTCGTCAACAGTAACTTACGCATCTTCTTCTTCGATCTAATTCTCCAGCAGACTTCTCAATTCTTGTTCCAGCTGGTTCACTTCGCTCTTTAGCGCTTGCAGCTGGTTGTCATCGTTCCAGCTGGTTTATTGTGCTTCAGCTGGTTCAACTTGGCCTCCGCCTGATTACGAACAGCTGATTCAACTTTGGACGTCTCCATTGCTAATCCGGCTGCCGATTCCATGAACACCAAACCAACTGCTGAATCTTTATATTGTGAACCACCTGCTGGACAGATTCTGCGACTGTTCATCATCTTCTTCGATAGCTAGAATCTGTACACTTCAAGTAGAATTGTTAGAAACACAATAACAGGTTTTGTGCAATTCAAAACTTAATTAGGATCTGTCAAAACAGATCCAACATGAATCAAAAGGGAAAATCTGGCATCGGCTATATTAGACCCAAGAAATCTAAGTCTAGTTGGCTAACTTGACAAAGAAAAGGCGAAATCTGGACCCAAGTCATTTGTTCAGAACCAACAATGACGTGGTTCTAAGAAGGTCAAATCTGTATGGAGAAAGGTTCAGTCCCAGCGAGATCTAAATGGTCAAAGTACTAAGCCAAAATTCAATAGATCTCACAATATTTCTGCATGCACCCTCAAGGACTTTCATACTGGGAAAACTATTAAGTTAATTCAAGTATGGGTCCCGAAAGGGGTAATCCAATCTGGACCCAAGTAAAATTTGGTACCAAAAGGTTGTTTTTATGATTGCAGGACAATAGGTACAGAGCTTTAAGACGAGTCAACCCTATGGTACTTGGATAGTGGTAGTGCGCGACATAGGACGAGTAACCCAAAGCTGCTATCAGATGTGACACCTCACAGAGGAGCGAAGATCATTTTTGGTGATAACTCACATGGTAAAAATGTGGGTAAGGGTAAGCTTACCCATGGTAACATTTCAATATATGATGTTTTAGTCGTTGACAGTTTGCGATATAATTTGATTAGCATAAGTCAGCTGTGTGACAAGGGTTACACAGTTAATTTTCAACAGCACACCTGCACAGTTTAGAGTTCAAATGGTCTGACTGTATTGGTAGGAAAAAGATCGGGGAATACCTACATTATCGATTGGTCAGAGAAAATGGGAGCTGAGCAGATCTGCCTTGCAGCTAACTCTTCCAAGAGCGGGTTGTCGCATCAGCGAATGAATCATCTAAACTTTAAAACACTTGCCATATTGAGTCAGCATGAATTGGTTTCTGGTATGCCCAGTCTAAATTTTTCTAAGGACAAGATATGTGCCGCATGTCAGTTTGGTAAACAAATCCGTTCCACTTTTAAAAATAAAGGTGGTAAACGTTCTTCCCGAAGCTTAGAGCTTTTACATATGGATCCTTTTGGTCCTATTCCCGTAACGAGTTTAAGGGGAACGAACTACACCCTAGTTGTTGTCGATGATTTTACAAAATTCACTTGGGTGCTGTTTTTAAAATCAAAATCTGATACCGTTGACCAGCTGGTTTGGCTTTTAAAACGTTTACAAAATGATAGATCTTGTACAGTCAACCGGATAAGAAGTGATCGTGGTACCGAGTTTTTAAATCAAAAATTATCTTCTTATCTGGATGACATTAGGATAAAGCATGAGCTTTATGTAGGTAGAACTTCTCAACATAACGGGCTGGTTGAGAGGAGAAATCGTACTTTAAAAGAAGCTGCTAGATCTATGATTGATTATTCCGGTATTTCTCAAAAATTCTTGGCAGAAGCAGTTAACACAGTCTGCTACACTCAAAAAAGATCTATGATTAATAAGTTGCACGGCAAAACCCCATATGAGATCTGGAGTGGCAAGAAACCTGATATTTCGTATTTCAGGGTGTTTGGGTGCAGATGCTTCATTCATAATAATGGTAAGAAACACCTAACAGCTTTCGATGCAAAATCTGATGCAGGTCTATTTCTAGGATATTCAGCCGTAAGCAAGGCATATAGAGTGTTCAACAATCAATCTGACAGTAGAAGAATCAGTACATGTGGTCGTTGATGAGACAAGCTTCAGATCCAACTCAGCTGCGAGCCTAAATGATCTGTGCTCACGTCTGGAATCAAATTGCTTAGAAGAATCCAGCGATGACGAGCCACAACCAAGACATTCAGCTGAGACACAACACACCTCACGACAACTCTCAAGATCTGACAGGTAACCCAATGGCTGTTGATTTAACTAACATTGACCAGGTGCAGGAACAGATCCTATCAAGAGTGCCAGTTGCTGGAGCTGAAGCGACCAATGCTCAATATGTGCAACCAGATCCTGTAATACACCGAGTGACACCTGATGCACAATATGCGAGCACTACTCATCAATTGATCTCGGATTCAAATCTGGAACAACAATCACCTCAACTGGAATCTGATGCACCAGCAGACAACGCAAATCATCAATTGACTTCAGATAATCCAGATGCGACCATCCAGTCAGACATACAAGCAGAACAAGGAGCAAACCCAATCGGATCTGATCTCCGGTGGAATAAAAATCATCCACCCGAGCAGGTCATAGGTAACAATAATCTCATGTTCGTACACGAGGCCAGCTATTGCATGATCATTTTGATTCAGCATTCTTATCGCATATAGAACCTAAGCAGATAGAAGAAGCCTTAGCATACCAAGCTGGATAGATGCAATGCAGGAAGAACTTAACCAGTTTAAAAGAAATAATGTATGGCAACTTGTACCTAGACCTTCTAATCATTCAGTAATAGGAACTAAATGGGCCTTTAAGAATAAATTGAATGAAGATGGAGTAGTTACAAGGAACAAATCTAGACTTGTTGCTCAAGGTTTTAGACAAATGGAAGGCATAGATTTTGATGAAACTTTTGCACCTGTAGCTAGACTAGAAGCCATTCGCATATTCTTAGAATATGCTGCATACAAAGACTTCAAATTATTTCAAATGGATGTTAAGAGTGTATTTCTTAATGGCATCCTAACTGAGGAAGTGTATATTGCACAACCTCTTGGCTTCGTCAATCATACATATCCAAATCAAGTTTACAAATTGGATAAAGCTCTATATGGGTTGAAGCAAGCACCCAGAGCTTGGTATGATACACTGTCTAAGTTTCTTATTGAGCATGACTTCACAATAGGCACTGTTGATATGACACTATTTAAATTTGTCAAATCTGATCATGTCTTGTTAGTACAGATTTACGTAGAATATTATATTTGGGTCAACTAACCCCAAACTATGCCAGAGATTTTCCAAGTTGATGCAGGACAATTTTGAGATGAGCATGATGGAAGAGTTGACGTTCTTTCTAGGATTTCAAGTGAGACAGCTTGAGAACGGAATATTCATTAATCAAGAAAAATACACAAAAGAACTGCTGAAGAAATTTGGCATGGACAACTTTTCAGCAGCTACGACCCCAATGAGTGCTTCAATCAAATTAGATAAAAGATGAAGCTGGATCTGCCATAGAGGTATCATTGTATCACGGTATTATAGGCTCCCTGCTTTACCTAACTGCTAGCAGACCATACATCATGTTTGCTGCCTGTATGTGTGCTAGATTCCAAGCGGAGCCAAAGCAATCGCATTACATAGCTGTAAAGCGGATCTTAAAATACTTGAAGGGAACTTCCAATGTGGGTCTTTGGTATCCCAAAGACTCAAGCTTTCAACTAATCGGTTACAGTGATGCAGACTACGCATGATGTAGAATTGATCGGCGAAGCACCAGTGGCACTTGTAAATTCTTGGGAGATCGCTTGATTTCCTGATTTAGTAAGAATCAGACCGCTATAGCAACGTCCACAGCTGAATCGGAGTACTTAGCGGCTGGAAGCTGCTGTGCTCAGATTCTATGGATTCAACATCAGCTGAAGGACTATGGCATTGATGCCTCTGAAGCGCCTACCCTCTGTGACAACACCAGTGCCATCACGATCACTCAAAATCCAGTGTTGCATTCCAGAACAAAGCACATCGACATCAGGCATCACTTCATAAGGGACCATGTGCTCAAGAAATACGTCCGGCTGGAGTATGTGTCGACTGACCAGCAAGTGGCTGACATCTTCACAAAGCCCCTACCAGACGATAAGTTTTCTTATTTTAGAAACATTTTGGGTCTCCTAGAATTTCCTTGATTTGTTTGTGCGATAACAAAATTGCAGGTTGAGCAGCTTTTATTCATCAGATCCGAGTGAATCGTTCAGGGGGAACACTGAACTCTTGGACATGGTAATATTTCAAATTTGGGAGAACCTTAGTCTTAGGGGGAACAACGGATCTGAATTATTAAGCGCTGAGTCGACTGAATATGTGGGATCTGGATACACTCAGATGTCATATTTACAGTTGATGCTTATCCGTGATCAGATCCTGTACTCCCCTACTGATAAATCAAAACAGATCCTAAGGCTGTGACACTTTTTAATTTTTGGCGCGCATTTTGTTTTTACTGTTTTACCCTCGTGGTTAATTTTAGAAAATCATCTCAAAATCATTTCCAAATATTGATCGCTCCATCAGATGATTGACACGTGTTGTCATCATACGAAACGTCACATCCACATCTTCTCTTTCTTTTACCGTTTCGTATTCCTCGACTATATTACATTTTTTCCGTTTTACTCTAACACTTACCGTGCACAAATTATTCTCTCGCATACTTGTGCCCTTGCATTTTCGTGTTCTTCTTCTGCAGATATCTTTTTTGACGTATTCTTCTCAAATCAACATACAGAAATGGCATCTTCTCTTATCAGCAACACCATTCAAGTCTACTTTGACTCTGTCCTCGAAATGGACAACACGGGTATGGTTGTGATGTTTGAAGCCCTTATTTCATCTGTCCTTAGTGGATTTTTGGGATGCTCGTCAGCCATATTCGAAACTGCTCTGGTGGAGTTATTCCACAATGCGTCCGTCGAGGATGGTGTGGTTGTAAGTACGATACAAGGAAAACCAGTGGCTATTTTGGGAGAACTGTTTTCTAGCACCTTCGCATTTCCACTGGAGGGTTTGAGTGATTTACATGAGGTACCACAGGATCTAGTTCTTGAAGCGCGGCGTGCCTTTTCGTACGATGGTAAACTAGTAAGTACATCCTGTAAGAAGGGGGAACTGGTGTTTGAGTTTCGTTTGCTAAATGATATTCTGGCAAAGTCTGTGACGGTAAAGGCAGGGTCGTTCGATGCTGTGACCCATGAGAGGTTCTTGGATGACTGCTATTTATGCGGGCATTCCTGTCAACTGGAGTAAAATTTTGTTCAAAGTGCTCAAGGACATGGTAACTCCGGGTTCAAAGAAAGCCCGAGGTTTTGCAGTTCAAACTTGCATCGTTCTGAAGGGTAATCCAGATTTAGAGTTGGTAGAATTGAAGGAGTTCCCTCCTTTGAAGATTCTTACAGCAAATACTGTTGGCAAGTATATTGCCATAAACAAGAACATTGTTGTTGAGGATGTGGAGGATGAGCCAGTGATGGAGAAGAAAGCGGAGAAAAAGAAGGTTGTGTGTAAAAAGAGACCTGCTCCTACTGTTGTATCACCCGTTGTTAAGAGGAAGAGAACATCTAGGAGAACTACTCCCGTAGCTACGGAGTTGACGCTGGTAGCAGTAGCTCAAGAGGCTGTACCGATTCAAATGATATCGGCTGTGACCCCTCCTGCTCCTAAACGCAAAGCACCGAAGAGGAGGTTGCAGCTGCCAACAGGTTCTGATGATGAAATTGTTGAGAAAGAATCAGATGTGGTGGATGTTGGAGAGCAATAGAGGGAAAAATCAACTGCTGATGATGTGGATAAAATTATTGAAATGGTTCTTACTGAAACCGAGAAGATGGAAACAGATATGGGGGAATAATATATGGTTACGGAGCATACAGATATGGATACCGAGACAGTACTTGTGGGCATTGAGCACTCGACAGCTGACAATGATGAGGATGATAATCTTGATGGAGCTGATAATGAAATTGCTAGGTTGAGAAAGAATCAGATGTGGTGGATGTTGGAGAGCAATAGAGGGAAAAATCAACTGCTGATGATGTGGATAAAATTATTGAAATGGTTCTTACTGAAACCGAGAAGATGGAAACAGATATGGGGGAATAATATATGGTTACGGAGCATACAGATATGGATACCGAGACAGTACTTGTGGGCATTGAGCACTCGACAGCTGACAATGATGAGGATGATAATCTTGATGGAGCTGATAATGAAATTGCTAGGAAAATGGCATCTTTTACTGCACCGAAACAATTTCTTAAAGAGCCTTTAAGATCTGGATAGGATGACGACATTTTCGGGGTTGAGCAACCAAGTAAGACAACTGATGAGGAATCAATGTCTATTGAGGATCTCATGAAACAGATTCCGGATGATGCAATGATTCCATCAGTCACTGCTGAAGGACCAACAAGGATAAAATTTGGACTAGGGATTCAGATTCCGGGAGTCAACGAAGTGGATCCATACATAGCTAGTTTGCCACAGATTGCTGCCACGGACAAGGGGAAGGAGCCCCTTGTGGTAGATACCATTCAGGGGCATCTGGCCCACGAAATATTCTCACTAATCTGCACCAATATTGATTTTCTCGTATAGTTGCGAGAGCAAGTGATGGAGGACGTTAATAAATTCGTTAATTCCTTCAGTCTTCGCAGACTCGCAGGTTTGGGATCCACTGACGATATTGCCGCTAAAGAAGAGCAAGTCCTCAGTTGGGCAGAGACAGATTAAGTTTTGATAGCTCTTCAGAGGCGGGTGCTCATCATTGCCAAGTATAGGAAGTTGCTACTCCGAAAGTTTATAGAATCCAGACGGCTTAATTTTATATCTGGTACGCCAACTACAGCTATTGACCTCAAAGTCCTAAAGCTACTGACTGCTGCACATCATTTTGCTTTAAAAGTTCTGTTGAGGCAAATGAAGGATCATAAGCTGGAGTGGACACGGTCATCCAGTTCATAACTGTTTGAAGGAGACCATATTGATAGAGGTTTCTTTATTCCCAGAACCATAAAACTATTTTTTCTACATGCTGGATTCGAGCGATGATTTTGGTGGATGGGTCGTGGCTGGTCATAGAATGAGTAGACTATGGAGACCGATAACGAGGCCAGTTGACTCTCGCACATGGGTGATGTTGCCTCAAAGGCCATACATTGATGTCCTTGCCCCTCTGTGCGCTTTTATTTAACCCGTCCAAGACCTTGATTCTAGGTCACCTTTTTCCAGGGTTGTTCGTGATCGTTGGGCTGATGTTTGCGTAGCCGTTGTCCAATTTTCTTTCCTTGGAGTTTTGTGTCCTATTGGCACAGTTAATTATTGCAGAGACATCGTCGGTCCCATTGTCGATATTGAGGAAATCCCAACAGGCTTTCGTAGTGTTTTTCAGAGTGGTATGAATACCAACAGTTTTGTTAACTTTTTGGATGACTTGTACAGCCAGCGATTCAGGTTCTGCCAGAGGTCGAATCAGTTTCTTCTGATGGTTCGACAGTGTACCATTCCCCTTCTCCGATATCTAAACCATCTATTTATCAAGGAGCAGATCCTACAGCATCAGTTGTACAGGCAGATACAGCGTTAGTTGCTACAGAACCCGATGTACAGATACAACACGTTTCAGTGACTACAGATCCTGCTATACAGTTGACAGAAAATCCAAATCCAGATACTCCAGGATCTGGTATCCTCTCCCAACAACATCCGCTACAGTTTTTAACTCTCCACGTACAAGCACCTCTTCTGATTCTCACTTGTGCTTCACTGCTGATGATATTCCTCAAAGTGAGAACCTGATCCTATTGCCCGCACCAAATCTTATAGAATCCTTTGCTCAGCTATGCGATCAATTAATCACATGCAATTTGAGCAAATACGACAAAAGGATGATGGGTAAGATCTCAAGGATATGATTTTGATGGAATTCGGGGCCTTGAGAAGAAGCTTACTGAGATGTTGGAGCAACATGACAACTTCTATAGAGGGTTGTTTAAAAATGTACGCCAGGAGATTCAGATTCAGAATATCGCTCTGTCCTTGGACATTTTGACCTCTCAAAGAAAGCTCAGCGCTCAGCAGATTGCCATGGTCACAGGGCTAGATGATATTCGCAAGGACGTAAAGGATCAAAAGGCTGCATTGTCTACGGAGTTAGAAGATGCCTGGCCGCTGTTAGCAATGATTTACTGGACTTCCGTGCGCAAGCACAGGCGAATTATAATAATCTTTCCTCTCAGCTGGGTGAACTCGTTGCCTACATCAACAGAGGTGGTAATGACAAAAATGGGGAAAGCAGCCAGCAGCCCCCTCCTGGACCTCGTGGACCTCCTGGAGATAGAGGCAGAAGCGGTGGGGGTAGCAGAAGCAGAGGTGATAGGAGCGGATCCTCAAGTAGTGAACCTCACAGGAGAGATGCCAGATATTGGCTATGAGGAAAATAGAAATAAACAACTTTTTTTTTATCAGTTCGCAGTACAAAACCTTTTGTACTCAACTAATTCCGTATATAAATTTCGTTAGCAGACTTGGAGAAATTTATTTTTGCCTCTATCTAAGTCATTATGCTGCTAAGTTTTTTCATCACCAAAAAGGGGGAAATTGTTAGGATAAAATTATGAGTTTTGGTGATAACAAAAATAAGACTATAACCGATTTCAAGAATTAGATCCGAACGGACAGATATTGTGGTTTACAGTTAAGTGTTCTTAGACTCGAGTGTTTTGGATTCCAGATATCAGCTATCGAGTGGATTAATTCAGTTATCAGGTTGAAGCTCTCAGATTCGGGTATTTCGATCAGTTGAGTATTCGGGTAAGTTAACTTGATTATCGGGTCAGGATTTCAGATGTGAAGTTTTTAGACTTTATTTAGAGATTTCAGTAACAGATTTCGTTATATTGACTCAGATATTATAATTCAGATTCGAGAGTATCAGATGTGAACAAACTACACAGGGTAACTCAGATATTATAGGAAGTCAGATCCGAATATGCTATATTAGATATTAGACTGTTTATTCGAAAGAGCTTTACGGTAATTCAGATTTCTATAACGTACTTATATTGGACAGATTCGACTCAGTATCTTACAGATGTATGCTATCAGTTTTGATTACGAGAACAGTACAGTATTCGGATCTGTCATACTCAAGGAGATATTTCAGATGTGACGGCTATACAGAGACATCTCTTGCAGCTGTTCACAAAGACAGCGCAATTTTCATATATCAATGTTACAACAGATATAAGCCTCAGATTTCTTAAACACACCCTCACTCCATCCGAAAGATATCAACGGTCACACATCTTGGATTAAGGAAACAAACTCAGGGCTATTTTGAGTAAAGATGCACATCACGCAAAGAAATTGATACGATGTGTACCAGATTCGGTATGAAAATCAATTAAGCCCTGATAAACGCAAAGTACCTTCGGCATAGCATTAATTAAGCTCTGAATGCGGTGATGAAGATATTCAAAGGAATTTGTTTCCACTGACCGTTGGAGTTGAAGAATATAAATAGATGAAGAATTCAAATGAAGAATCTCTCGGTCAATTCACATACAAAAGCTCTCGAATATTCGCTGGAACTCATTATTTCAGAAATATTCTAAGTCCAGTCTTCAAAACTCGAAGAACACTTCACGTTGGTCTTAATAGTTTCATCTTCGAGTCGCATCTTCTGGTTTACATTTGTAAATCGAGTTTCTCTGTTTAGAAACCAGAAGATTTACAGTACTCATTGTTTAGCACTTCATTGTATATCAATATTGAGTCTGTAAAGAACTTGCTGTGTGAAGCAGTTTGAAAAATCAAGTTTTTTGTAATTCAGCAGTTGTATCTGCGTATAGTTTGAGATTTCTAGGAGTTCACTTGGAGAAAGGCTCGGTGAATGGGTGTAGACAGAAGTTGTGTGCATCAAATTCTTCTAGTGGAACCTTCCTGCAAAGGAAGAAGGGGAGACGGAGGATTTGATATCCGAACTTTCAGAAACAATCTCTGCTCCTTATACTCTTACTTACTGCATCTATTTTCTTATACTGTTCACTGATCAATTGACTTATTTCCGCACAATTATTGTTAGTCGAGAAATCATATTTTAACTGAGATACCTTAGATCTGGTAACTCGGATCTGAGTTAAGCGAGGCGCTTGTAAAATCGTTTTAAGGTTTCGAAAAATAAAAATCCAAAGGAGTTCATTCAACCCCCTCTTCTAAACTCCAAGGCTGTTTTCGATCCATATTGATCTTATCAACTCTGGTCTTTCAACCAGCTCATTCACCCTTCCTGTGGACCATCTGTTATCTATGTCATAAATCCTTTAAAACTGAAATCCACTTCCTTTAAACTGATGAAATGTCTTTTATACAAGGCACTTGATTGGAGGCCGATCACTTAAACTCATGGGGTTCACTTCTTAAAAACTCATTTACGTTTTAAAACCTCACTGAGCGTACAGCTGGGCTGCAAGCTGATGGTAACTAAAAACCAGCTCAGGTGAATAATTTAAGAACAGAGTTTCAAGGAGTTAACAATGATCTCAATAAGGAGTAATGGATTATCGATTACTGGTCTTGGAATTATTCCATGAAATCAGTTCAATGAAAGTAAAGAGCTGAACTCAAGAAAAGGTAGTCCATCACGGATGCAAGCTGGATCAGCTCGCGACTGGGTATTCAGCTCGGGTAGAAAGGTTAAACGTTTTCAATTCAGTTTTGGATATACCAGCTCAGCTGGAGGGTACTATACCATCACGGGATCAGCTCAGCTGGAGGGTACTGTACCAGCACGGGATAAATCAGCTCAACTGGTGGGTACTGTACCAGCACGTAAAATCTCTAAACAGATCAGCTCAGCTTATCCAACCGTAACTAAATCCCGATCAAACTATCACCGCCTATCCGTTCAGAGCCATATCCAGAACTCTACAGCACACCTGAACTAATAACTTTTCCATGGTTCATACGTAAAATCATACCTGTATGGCTCAGTGTTTTTGAAAACACAACCTCGTTCTTGATGAAAAACAAACAGGTGAGTTTTCTCAAAACTTTAAACATCGCTGCTGTGAACCCATGACTTTCATACTTCAGGCCTTTGAATAAAACGTGAACATGAGCTGACTGAAAATTACACATGCATCAGGCAAGAAATCAACAAGAAACAAAGAAACAATATATGTTTTCCATATGCAGCAAAGAATCATTTTTACATGCCTTAACTGAGAATCACGAAGAAGAGGACCTTGGTTGAATGTCACAACAAGCACAAGCTGTGGAGTTTCTAACTATTTTGAGAACTGAAGTTTGCTTTCGTAAAAGTGAGCTCTATAACTCTCAAAATATCATTTTGTAGGAAATATGATTGGTAATAGGTATATAGTACGAAAAGAGGCATGGGTCACCTTAATAATCCACATAAATTATCAAAAAACCCCTACAACTTTAAATTTTGAAATCTACTACTATAATTTTATTGAAAACTGAATTCACATATCCAAAACATTTTATATAAAATCACTACCAACGGGGTTTTTCTTGAGGCGCATCCTTCCGAGAACCCTCTGGACTGTGCTTCTAAGCTGGAAGGGAAGAAATCAGCTTAGGTAAGAGAACTAGCTCAAACGATAACTGGAAACGCAAATATCAAAACAGCCCTTCAATAGGAAAAGGCTAACAAATGTGGTCGTATGGATATTGGGGCTTTACAAATGTATGACATATGACCTATTGAGTGACCGTTTAAGTTTTTTATTGAGTGTCCTGGATCTCTATATATATATATATATATGTACCTTATATCTTATATCATGGACTGGATTTACTTCATTATGTACCTCAGGTCCCCAGTGTATGATATATGACCAATGAGTGACCATCTAAGTTATTTTGTGACCGTCCTCGATCAATATACATATGTACGTGATATCTTATATCATGAACTAGATTTACTTCATTATGTACCGTAATAACTAAATTTATAGCACCAAAACGCACTGCAAAATAAAATCTCCAAACATCATAATCATATCACCAAAATACACATCTATTCATATAACCAAAATACACTCCGAGTATTTAAAAGTTCACCATGCAAATCCTTCACTACAAACAACATATCGAATCTAGGTGAACTTAAATAACACATCTGCATGAGATAATATGGTAGCATAAACCGTGCTCGATATGCACCCAGAATCACATCTCGTTTATATACCCAGATTTCCTCTGTGTCACCGGCAAAGCACTCGATACACATGCGTGTATACACACCAAATTCAATTGTGGCACCTTGATCACGATATTTTTGTCTCACAAACTACTTACCTTGTAGCACAAAACCTGATTGGAATTGCATGATTCAACCAGCAATGATACCTACAAAGCAAATTTGTGTTCAAACAATACACTAGTACAAAATCAACCACAATACCAGACCCATATACATAGATACTCACAAAACATCCCCGAGCAAATGGACCACAGATAGAATTCCAAATTTTGAATTTTTTCCCCGAAGTTATGTAAACGAGCAGAAACCAATGCCACATTTCGTTCGTTGGAAAAATTATGTATTTACATCTTGTAAATAGGTCTTTGTTCAACTGATCCAGTGTATCCTTTTCTGAAGATGTTAAACTCGTAATAAAAGACCCGTACTCATCAACAGTATGAAACTTACGTGTAATGACCAAATTTTTCGAATAGCAATTATAATAAATGAAGGTTCGAATTGAATGATACTCAAAATTTGTACTTGGTCCAAAAACAATTAACCAAATACTTCTGGACTATATTGCGAAATTAATGAAATTTCATACTTTGAATTGAAAACAACTCAGAATTTATAAATGTGCGGAATTCAAACAAACATTTACTAACTGAATTCACTCGGTTTGCAAAAAATGTATCTGTCATTCAGATTACATTGAATAAATGATGAAGTAATCTGAAATGTTCAAAAGTTGTATCTAATCATCTATACAACAGAAATACTGTAAACTGAATTAGCACGGAAAAGAATGTCCATGATAAACACCCCCGATATGATCCAGCTCACACCAACCAGCAACCTCTAAAACTGATCACCTACACTTAGGAAAACTAGTGAGCCAAGAAGCCCAGCAAGCAACTTTGGAAATAAGAAAAAAAATAGCTTTTACTGTAAACTAACAGTTCGTAAGCTGATAGAACTCAATAGTAGAACAACTGTAAACTGTTTAAACTGAAAACTGAGAAATCATAAACTTCACATGCTTGAAACATACTAAGAACATTTAGTGTTATTAAAGGAAGTAACTTTAACATAAAATTTTCTTAAAAGTTGTGGTTGTAAACAACCCTATGCTCTGTTCTTATTTTTTCTTTTGAGTTATTATGCAGAAGCTATCTCCTTCGGTCAAAGTCACTTGATCAAGCTATCATCTGAAATTAGGAACTGGGGAATAAATCCCAACTATGATGTGAAGGGGCACAAAGGTTCGTCAACCAACATCCTCACTCTTCCAATTTGAAGGGGCACACTTTCGTCAGCCAACGTCCTCACCCTTTCTATGCTGACCGTCTGTTATCTTTGTCATAAATCACTTTAAACTGAATCTACATCCTTTAAACTATTGTAATATATGACAGGGAAACTTCTGTCATTCATCCTTCGTCACCTTGCCATATATCATTTAAAACATTTTCTCTGTTGAAACATTTCTTTAAATTTCTATAAACTTCTTTCCTTTGATCTGAAACAGATCGCTTTCAGTTATGGTTTTTATAGTTTTCTCTTTTAAAACTCTTTTGATGTTTGAAAGCCACTGGGAGTACATCGAAATTCAATCGAAGAAGAAAACTTGAATCAGCTCAGGCTATAAAAACGAATAACGAGCAGTAGAGCTCTATTTCTTGAAATTGGGTATAAATTCGAACATATTAGAGTTATACCTTCAAAAAAAAGATAAAATAAAGAAGAATTAAACTTGAAATTACAGTATCAGTCAAGTGGACCTAAGCTATCAGCTCGGAGTACAACAGAACACGAGCGTACTGGCTCAGAATAGAAAATCAGATCTGGGCTTTTTGGTCAACCAGATTAGGAAAAGTCAACACAACTTAAATGATCAGACTGGATTATGATGGTCAAACAAAGTAAACTCATCTTGGATAATTAAATCAGATTACGCGCGTGAAACAGTTCTGGGTGAGAAATCAAATCACGGGTAATAAACAGCTCTGGGAAAGTAAACAGATCACGACGTAGAATCAGCTCAGGAAAATAAACAGATCACGAACTTAGCTCAATAATTACTAACAGTTTAGAATATTTCCTTAGTCTGAAGCTAACGAAATATCTAAGGAGACATACAGAAACAAAAACACGTAAGCTGCTTCTAAGCTACTTGCAGAACATCCCAGATTTTTCAAGATGAAATTGGATCGAATATCGTAAAAAATTTACAAATTGAATTTGCTCGGGTTGAAGAGATTGTATATGAAATATCTTATACAAGTTCTGTATGAATTGGAAGGGAAATTCATATCACGATTGGAAGGAAAACGGCTCAAGGATTATAGAACATGCGGAAACTGGATAAACCCATGCAAAATAATTTCCATTCAGTATACATAGAACTGTATATGAAATAACTATTACAATTTTGATATCAAATCTAAGATGAACAAAATATGTAATTTGTGCTAGCGCGAAAATGCAGGTTCCACGATAAACACCCCCGATCTTGTAACGCCCCAAAAATCCATAAGATCACATTATGCATATTGTTCATTTTATAGATTAAAATTGGCATTTCGTATGTTATGCATTGCTGATTTTAATTAATTTCAGAAATAAGATGTGACGCAGCTGTTTCCAGCGGATGACTCCAAAGAGTGATGCACGAGCAGGTTTTTAATCTGTTTAAAATGTTTTAAGGAGGACAAATGATTTCTTTTGAAAAAGGTTTGGTGCTTTGCAAATCAAAATAAGATGAAGGGAATTTTACTAAACTTTATAAGTGTGTCATGCTTGATTTCACAAGTAGCTTGCCACTAATCCTTTCAATATTTAAACATGTTTTCAAAGAAAGATCTTTATCATTTGCAAAGAAAAATTTTTGGTGTTCTTCAAAATATTCTAAGAAAAGTGTGTGCGTTGCTTAAGGAGAATATTTCTGCAGGAAACCAGTTGTTGTTGCAAAGCTTCGTTTAAGGCAAGTAAAAGCTGATCCTTTGCTACACCATTTGAAGCATATATTGATGTTTTTATGGATCTGATTGCCTGTATGTTTAAGATTTGTTGAAGTTCATGTTTAAAATAATTTACGCATGATTAAGGAAAGAAAGATGGGGTTCAAAATGATGTTTTTATGCTTCCAAATGTTTTCCAGAAAGATTATGATGTTTTAAAAGTACTGAGGATTCGAGTTTGTTCCCAGAATGTTTATGAATGTTCTTCCTTACAGTAATTATAATATCAGAATTTGATAACGATGTAATCAGTAGTTGCTAGTTGAATCATTATAAAGTATGGTTTGATAGGCAACGGCTGATAGCATAGTTGTTGTTTTGATGTTATAATATAAAGCCAAATTTCAGCACCTGTGTTGTTTTCATAAATTCCAGTAGATGCACTGTTCACCAGCAGATGCATTTTTGTTGATTAAATTCAGCAGTTGCGTTGTTTTTGTAAAAAAAGCAGATGTACTGTTTATTTCAGCTGGTATTAGTCTTGCGACTGGTACTGTTCATTTCAGCTGCTATTAGTCTTGCGACTGGTACTGTTCACCGCGTCTGGATTTCTATTCCTTGCGGCTGTTTATTGTGCCAACGACATCGTTTTATACCTATTCCTTGCGACTGGTCTCATGTATGTTAGCGCTCTTTCTTACGGCTGGTTGATGCGCTAACGACGTCGTTCCCTTAAGTTACAAAATGTCAGCAGATAGTCTTACGTCATCATGTCTGTTACTTACTTCAACGACATCGTTTCAATAAATACTAGTAAAAGATCTTGCAGCTGGTTCCTATCTTGCAGCTGGTTCCTATTCATTGCGACTGGACCAACGTTTATTTTAAGATTATGTCATAGATAGTTGACGGTCACCAAGGAGAAGGGTGAGCAGTTGTCTAGATGTCGATTGCCCTTTCATATGAGCTATATGCTAAAACTGATATCGGAAGTCATTTTGATCAAAGTGCAACACGGACCATGAGGAGCTTATATGCCATAAATCTAAAGAAAAGATATTGATGATAAGATCTGGGCTATTATCCCCTGTTTCCAAGATTAAGAAAGAAATGTTTATGAAACGTTTATGTATGTTCAGATGTCTGCCTGCGTTAAATGAAATTGTTATTATTCAGATTTTACTTGCTGAGCCCCTAGGCTCATTAGCTTTTAAAATTGTGCAGGTATGACAGCTGAGGAGCGAACAGGAGGTGAAAGCTGATAGCAGCTGCTGGGCGTTGTGTTTATCAATGTCCAGCATTTTCCGTGTCATAGTTGTTACTGTTTTGATTAAGAAGTACTGTATTAAATCAGTTGCAACGGTTGTATAATTATATAGAATATCAGCTGTTGTAAATCGCAATTGCAATTATCAATGAAGTCTGTTTTTTCGCAAATATTTCAGTAGTTGGCGCGCAAGTATGAGTCTGTTAGATCTTGTCTTCGAAATTTCCAATTCTTTCAAAGTTATAAGAAATACAGCTTATAACAAATAGTCTTTTAGCCCTTCTTTTATTTCGAAAATTTTTATTTACCCCTATTCTTGATCCCGTGGGTTCGGGCGTCACAGATCTGATCTAGCTCGCACCAACTAGTAACATCTAAACCTGATCACCTGCACTTAGGAGAACTTGTGTCTACCGCGCTCCATCTTGAGCCATGAGGGTGGACCCTCCCCCTCAGGACTACCCACACCCCTGGAAGTGTGGTTAAACTGCCTTTCCATGGAATCGAACCCGGGTCACCAGGATTATTACCCAAAGTTCACCTTCCCAGGGAAGGCAGTTTAACCACACTTCCAAGGGTGTGGGTAGTCCTATGAGAGAGGGTCCACCCTCATGGCTCAAGAAGGTGCGGGGTGGGTCCTCACAAAAAAAGGCCTACAAATTCCTGAATATGTAGAAATGAATGCATGACTAGGCGAAAAATAATTTTAGAGGATTACATGCCATCTTATGTGATTTATTTATGATTTTTATGTTGCATGGTATGCATGTCATGTTTTGAGTCTGTTTGAGTTACGAACGCGTGGACGAGACTAGGGACGATCGAGATGAAAATAATTTGATATTTTTTAATGCCTTAGTTTTTAATAATGAATTTATTATTTTAGGCAGCAATTTCCGAAAATTGGGGCTTTTTTCTGTTTTCTTAATTAATCATGAGGGGTCATTTTTGGCACCTTCATTTCTTTCATTCCAACTCTAAACAATCTTAATCCTAGCCATAGCCTCCACTCCCTCCTCTCTCACTTGCACGCCCCACTCCCTCCATCAAGCTTTGAAAATTTCAAGGATTTATGTGATTCAAAGGCGTTTCTGTCCCGATCTTCTGTCCTCTACGTCGGTAACTCGCAGACCTCATCTTTCTCCAAGTCAGGCATGTAATATCTATTCTTTTTCTCACCATTTAAGCCATAGTAAACTGTTTTAATGAAAACTTACATGAATTGTATTTGTTTTATATTGACCTATGCATCATATTGAAGATCCATGCATGTGCCATTGTTTTTCCTCACGTTTTTTTATTTAATCATGTGTTGCTCGGTTGTGAAAGGTTCAAGGAGTCATGGCTCGGGTCTAGGCTGTTGAGTACGGGTCCCTAGGTGAGGAATAGATGGCTCGAATGCCCTGGTTGAGCCAGGTCTTGGGTAGACGTCATAGATGGCGCGCCCCTCGGTCGTGAGCGTGCGGTCTCTTCTCGCAGGTCATTCTCCCTCGTGCGACAGTGGCTTGGATCGTGGCTGTGTTAGAGTGATGCCCAACTAGCCAACTTGTGGCGTGTGGGTTTTATAGACTCTTGTACAAACAGTCTTTATATATGATATTCGCATTTACTTATATGGCGTTCTTTACTTTCATTATGTGTGTAATGATTTACAATTGTGTTGAGTAAAGACCTAGAATACACTAAAGTGTATGTTAGATGTGATAGTGGGTATGACGGCTATCATAAAAAACACATCTAATAGTCTCTGTGTATTCTGAACATGTTCCTAGTCGATTGGGCCGTAAAAATGAGGATAAGGCCGCCCGAGTTCGAGACTAGTATCTGCGATGCGAAGTACCACGTTTCATTGGTAGGGAACATTGTGATGTTCTGAGCATGCAGATAGATAGTGACCTGGTGATCTATCGAACTACCCTCCTTCG
>KQ993070.1:0-13154 GCA_001598015.1 Dorcoceras hygrometricum | reverse complement strand
TATTTTAAATTATATGTTTAAAACCGTCGGGCCTAAAAGCGAAAATTTTACCCACTTTTTGTTAGCTTCCGCGTGTGTTTATTCGTTGTGAACACGAGGCCTGACAGGGTCAAACCCCAGTACGGAGAGCAACTAAAAATCAGCAAATAAGCAGCAAGAATAAAAGGTAGATGCTATGCATGATATGCTGGACAACAACTGATGACTCCAACCGAGAATGGACGTCAAAGAATCAATGCATAGCTCAACTGAATCTGCAACAAATGGTGGCCACTGGGTGTGTTCCAAGTGTGGTAGCTAACCACTCGCCGGGAGACAACACCCAAATACCAGATGCATCAACAACTCGGCCTGCTGTTGCCCAACCTATGAACTGTGGTAGTTAGCCACTCGGCGCATAGGGGCTAACATAACCCAGCAGGGAGATGAGAGTGCGGTATTGCCGCTCGCCCTCGCAACCTGTTAAGAAACAGAACAAGAACGACGCAACGATGGCAATGAAACTGGAATGAGATGCAAATACGTGTATGCACATGCTGGACAATAACAAGCATATCAACATATGCACGACAACAATACCAACAACATGTACACAACACATAACACACGGCCATCTCATAGATCGGCAGCCTCAACAGGCAAATAATCACATAACACGCAAAGCCATCTCACAATTCATCCAAGCCTTCACCTTGCTGAAATTTACAAGCTCAACCCGTACCTTAATTTCCTCAAAGAACAAAGCAACTCCCTGCCTGCACAAATCTGCCCAAAACACAATACACAGATTTCAGGGAAAACAGCCAAACTCACGGCCAATTTCTCAAGAGCTCACGACTGGAAATTCAGAGGCACAAACTAGCCTTCACTCCTACCCAATCAACTTAACACGAAGCTTAAAACAAGTTCTAGAACAAGATCTTAAGCTAGATCGAAAGCTACCTGTACTTCGAAAAGCACGAACACAAACAGCAACTTCGTACTTTCGCTCCAGCCAAAGACAACCTCTAAAATGGGTACGAGGTGAAAGAGCTTTCCAAGAGGAGTCCAACGCTACCTCAAACGTGAAAAACGATGGCCGGAATCAACGGGAATCTGATATCTATACTAGTCGCGCGCCCACAACGGAAGAAAGCTACTTACGCAAGCAAATCTGCTATACAACGCAACGGGAGAAAATGCACACGTCATTAAATCTGGTCGCACGCTGAGATCGGGAAAAACACATAACAACTACGCACGGCACCAAAAACACGGACAGGTCTTCTTACGTCAGCCACACAAAGACAACACACGTTGCTGACGTCATGAAATCTACCAACAGATTTCACCCATAAAACTCAACCCAGCAATGCTTACGTCATCCACGCTAAGCAACCACGCAATGCTGACGTCATCAAATCTGCCAACAGATTCACCGAAAGATCTCTCAACAGCAATGCTTACGTCAGCCAAACGATGACAACACACGCTGCTGACGTCATGAAATCTGCCACCAGGTTTCACCCGAAATTCGAAAATCTCGAAATTTCCAGAATTGGTCCAAATGTGATTCTCGACCCGAAAATGCAACCCAACATTCAAAATGAACTCTAAAACTCGATTAATTCAACAATTAATCAACATTTCCGGTCTCACATGTATACCATAGCCTCGGGCTTGCCTTGACCCAGGCGTTACCATATCTTTGAAAATGGTAAACAACAGTCGGCTCCAATTGACTTTAATTTCACCAAAGATGGCAGTCATCATCAAAATCCTTTCATGTGTAACGGCATCAAAAGACCCGGCTTTGACAGTAACAGATTTAGCCAAAATATTAGACAACAAACGAAACTCAAGAACCATCTCCCTCTTTTTGCACGAGGAGCTGATCGGTTTATCATCGTAAGAGAAAGCACGCCTCGCTTTAAGCACAACATCCTTAGGAACTTCATGCAGATCAATTAGTCCCTCCGTCGGTAACTTAAGAGTTCTAGCAAACATATCCTCTGAAAGTTCCACCTGTTGCCCATGAACGGTACTGACCACCAAACCATCCCTGACGGATGCGTTGTGGAAGAACTCCACCAGAGTAGTTTCAAAAATGATGGGTGGACAACCCAAAAACTCCTGAAGACCAGACGCCGATAGGGCTTTGAACATAGCCACCATCCCTACGTTGTCCATTGCTAGGACAGAGTCAAAACAAACGTGAATGGTGTTGCTGAAGAGTGAGGATGCAATTTCTGATAGTTGATGAACGGTACGTCAAAAATATTACCTGCGAACGGAACACAGAGAGCAAGAGCGCAAAGATACTAGAGAGTAATATTGCAAGGTAAGTGAAAATGAGAAAGGAAACGCCGTAAATAACTATGGAATTTTAAACGGTGAAAGAGAAAGAAAATGTGGATGTGATGTTTCGCATGATGACAACCACGTGTCAATCATCCGACAGCGCGTACAATATTTTGAAAAGATATTACCCGTACATTGAAAAAGTTAAAAACACGAGCCAAAATCTTAGTTCGTCACAGCTGGAGGAGCTGAGTTGATGTATCGCTGGTGGTTAAGCAGGACCTGATCACAAATAAGCATCAGTTGTGTATATGTGACATCTGAGTGTATCAAGATCCCACATATTCAGCTGACTTAGCACTTAACAATTCAGATCCTGGTTCCCCCTACGACTAAGATTCTCCCAACGGAAAAGCTTACTACAGCTGAAAGTCTTTGCGTTCCCCCTGAACAAAAGACTCACAACTGAGGTAAACAACATCTGTTCAACCTGCAAATTCATTAGCGCACAGAAAATTTAAGGTAGTTCTAAGAGACCTAATATGTTTATAAAATAAGAAAACTTAGCGTCTGGTAGAGGCTTTGTGAAGATGTCAGCAACTTGCTGCTCAGTCGACACATACTCCAGCTGGACGTCTTTCTTTAGCACGTGGTCCCTTATAAAGTGATGTCTGATGTCTATATGCTTTGTTCTTGAATTCAGCACAGGATTTTGAGTGATAGCAATACCACTGGTGTTGTCACAGATAATAGGCGCTTCAGAAGCATCAATGCCATAGTCCTTAAGCTGGTGTTGTATCCATAAGATCTGAGCACAGCAGCTTCCAGCTGCTAAATACTCTGCTTCAGCTGTGGACATTGCAATAGATGTCTGCTTCTTACTGAACCAGGAAATCAAGAGATCTCCCAATAATTGACAAGTACCACTGGTGCTTTTACGATCAACTCTACATCCTGCATAGTCTGCATCACTATAACCGATTAGTTGAAAGCCTGAGTCTTTGGGATACCAAAGACCCACATTGGAAGTTCCTTTTAAATATTTTAAGATCCGTTTGACAGCAACATAGTGCAACTGTTTAGGCTCTGCTTGAAATCTAGCACACATACAGACAACAAACATGATTTCTGGTCTGCTAGAAGTTAAGTACAGCAGGGAGCCAATTATACCACGATATAATGATACCTCAATGGCAATACCAGCTTCGTCTTTGTCCAGCTTGATTGATGAGCTCATTGGGTTCGCAGCTGCTGAACAGTTGTCCATGCCAAATTTCTTCAACTGTTCTTTCGTATATTTGGCTTGGTTACTGAAAATTCCATTATCCAGCTATCGAACTTGTAATCCCAGAAAGAACGTTAGCTCTCCCATCATGCTCATCTCAAATTTGTCCTGCATCAGCTTATAGAACTTTTGACAGGGTTAGTTGACCCAAATATGATGTCATCAACGTAAATCTGAACTAACAGAACATGATCAGCTTTGACAAATTTGAATAAAGTCTTATCCATTGTGCCTATTGTAAAATCATGATCAACTAAGAATTTAGACAGTGTATCATACCAAGCTCTGGGTGTTGTGCAACATACACTTCCTTTGTTATAATGCCATTAAGAAACGTGCTCTTAACGTCCATTTGAAATACTTTAAAATCTTTAAATGCGGCATATGCAAGGAACATGCGTATAGCTTCTGATCTAGCTACTGGTGCAAAGGTTTCATCGAAATCTATTCCTTCCATTTGCCTAAATCCCTGAGCTACCAGTCTAGCTTTGTTTCTTATTACTATTCCATCTTCATTTAGTTTGTTCCTAAAGACTCATCTAGTTCCTATAACTGAATGATTTGAAGGTCTAGTTACAAGTTGCCATACATTATTTCTCTTAAATTGATTAAGTTCTTATTGCATTGCTTCTACCCAGCTTGGGTCTACTAAGGCTTCATCTATTTGCTTAGGTTCTATATGTGAGATGAAAGCTGAATCGAAATGATCATGCATAAGCTGGCTTCGTGTGCGAACAGGAGATTAGATGTTACCTATGACCTGCTCAGGTGGATGATTTCTATTCCACCGGAGATCAAGTCCAATTGGGTTTGCTCTTTGTTCTGCTTGGATGTCTTGCTGAATAGCCACATCTGGATTGTTCGATGTCAATTGATGGTTCGAGTTGATGGCTTGTGCATCAGATGTTGGTCTAGATACCAATTGATGTGAAGTACTCTCAACTGGAGTTCCAGCAGCAGGCACACTAGGAGATCTGATCCTGCATTGAGTCAACGTTAGTTAAATCGATGACTACTGGATTACCTGTCAGATCTTGTTGAGAAGTGTTGTGCGGTGTGTCCAGCTCTGGTTGTATCTCTGCTGAATCTCTTTGTTGTGCCACAACATCATCTGAGTCATCAATGCTGGATGATTCTAGACGTGTACATAGATCGTTAAGGCTCGCAGCTGAGTTGGATCTAAAGCTTGTCTCATCAAAGAAAACGTGTGCTGATTCTTCAACAGATAGACTTCTATTGTTGAATACGCGATAAGCTTTGCTCACTGCTGAATAGCCTAGGAAGATACCTGCATCAGATTTTGCATCAAATGCTGTTAGGTGCTTTTTACCATTATTGTGAATGAAGCATCTGCACCCAAACACCCTGAAATATGAAATATCAGGTTTCCTGCCACTCTAGATCTCATATGGGGTTTTATCAAGCAACTTGTTAATCATAGATCTGTTTTGAGTGTAGCAAGCTGTATTAACTGCTTCTGCCTAGAATTTTTGCGAAATACCCGAATAAGAAATCATAGATCTTGCAGCTTCTTTTATAGTGCGATTTCTCCTCTCAACCAGCCCGTTCTGTTGAGGAGTTCTAGATGCAGAAAGTTCATGCTTTATCCCTATGTCATCCAGATAAGAAGATAATTTTTTATTTAAAAACTCAGTACCACGATCACTTTTTATTCTGTTGACTTTACAAGATCTGTCATTTTGCAAAAGTTTTAAAAGCCGAATGAGCTGGTCAGCGGTATCAGATTTTGCTTTTAAAAACAGCACCCACATGAATTTTGTAAAATCATCAACAACAACTAGGGTGTAGTTCATTCCCCCTTAGCTTGTTAGGGGAATAGGACCAAAGAGATCCATATGTAAGAGCTCTAAGCTTTGGGAAGAACGTTTACCGCCTTTATTTTTAAAAGTAGAACGGATTTGTTTACCAAGCTGACATGCGGCACAGATCTTGTCCTTTGAAAAACTGATTTTGGGCATACCAGAAACCAGTTCATGCTGACTCAAATGGGCAAGTGTTTTAAAGTTAAGATGGTTCATTCGCTGATGCCACAACCAGCTCTTGGAAGAGTTGGCTGTCAAGCAAATTTGTTCAGATCCCATGGGTTCTGACCAATTGATAATGTAGGTATTCCCTGATCTTTTACCTACCAATACAGTCAGTCCTTCTGGACTCTGAACTGTGCATGTGTGCTGTTGAAAGTTAACTATGTAACCTTTGTCACATGGCTGACTTATACTGATCAAATTATTGCGCAAGCTATCAACAACTAGGACATCAGATATTGAAATGTTACCGTGGGTAAGCTTACCCCTACCCACAGTGTTACCATGTGAGTTATCACCAAATACTATCTTTGCGCCTTTGTGTGGAGTAACATCTGATAGCAGCTTTGAGTTTCCAGTCATGTGCCTTGCACATCCACTATCTAGATACCAAATGATTGATTCATCTCCAGCTTTGTACCTGTTATCCTGCAATCATAAAAACACATTTTGGTACCCAATTTTACTTGGGTCCAGATAGGATTACCCCTTTCTGGACCCATACTTGAATGACTTTAACAGTTTTCCCGATATGATAGTCCATAAGGATCTGTGCATAAATACTGTGAGATCTGTTGAGTGTTGGTTTGATATTTTGACCATTCAGATCTCTCCTCGACTGAACCTTTCTCCAAACAGATTTTCCTTCTTCGCACTACGCCTGGGCTAGTGAGAAACAAACAACTTAGAACCAGATTTCGCTTTATCTTTGTCAAGTTTGTTCTTTAGCCAGCTTGGCTTGGAGTTCTCAGGTCTTAGAAAACCGATAATCTGTTGAGTGTTGGTTTGATATTTTGACCATTCAGATCTCTCCTCGACTGAACCTTTCTCCAAACAGATTTTCCTTCTTCGCACTACGCCTGGGCTAGTGAGAAACAAACAACTTAGAACCAGATTTCGCTTTATCTTTGTCAAGTTTGTCTTTAGCCAGCTTGGCTTGGAGTTCTCAGGTCTTAGAAAACCGATACCAGCTTTTCCTTTTTGATTCAGCTTTGAAGAGTTCTGGTAATCATACCTCACTGAATCTCATGTATCATGTGTCATACTGGCTTTGACAAAGCTCATCTTTTTGAACTTGTCATATACCAGATGTGACTGAGTACTGGTCTCTCCAGCGCTGCTTTCACAAGCATTGAAACCTAAGCCAGTTCTATCATTCGCTGGCTTCTGAATTTCACACAGCTTATCTAGAGAGACAGAAGACTGAGTCCAGGAGCTCATTATCAGTTTTAACTTTTCAATTTCAGACTCGAGCTCACTGGATCTTATCCTCAAAGATTAATTCTCAGTCTTCAGCTTACTCAACTCAATTTGTAAACTGTCAGTGTTACCAAGTTGAACAGATCTTGGTTCCACTGAACTATTTTTCAAATCTATGTTTTCAGCTTTGACTTCCTCGAATGTCTGAGAAATCTTACGGTACTCTTGGACCATCTCATTTAGTGCACAGATTAGGTCCTCTTGTGTAAATCAGTGTTTGAAAAGTCGAATACCTCATCTTCCGAAGTCTGATTAGCCATGAGAAAGTGAACTTCCTCCTGTTCACTATCGCTGGATGAAGAGATGCTTGATGAAGAATCTGTTAGAGTAGATGCCCAACTAGCCAACTTGTGGCGTGTGGGTTCATAGACTCTTGTATATGACAATCTTTATATATGATATTCGCATTTATTTATATGGCATTCTTTACTTTCGTTACGTGTGTAATGATTAACAATTGCGTTGAATAAAGACCTAGGATACACTAAAGTGTATGTTAGATGTGATAGTGGGTATGACAGCTATCATGAAACACATCTAATAGTCACTGTGTATTCTGAACATGTTCCTAGTCGATTGGGCCGTCAAAATGAGGATAAGGCCGCCCGAGTTCGAGACTAGTATCTGCGATGCGAAGTACCATATTTCATTGGTAGGGAACATTGTGATGTTCTGAGCATGCACATAGATAGTGACCTGGTGATCTATCGAACTACCCTCGTTCGGACTTTCCAAGTGGTTACCATTTGTCGAGTGGATAAGTTCGAGGTCTTGGTTGTACTGATTAGTCCTCACGACTCGAAACGTCATTGAGAATCTACATGATAGGCGTATCACTTTGACCCGTTTGCCGACTCACTTGGGGTCATAAGGCGTCGGGATTGGGTGAGACCCCGATGCATGTAGGAGTCGATGCATCGTTGTCGAGGATTCACCGCTCGCAGACATGCGTGGATATCCTATGCTATTTGAGGGGATAAATAGTGTATAAATCTCTGGCCAGAGTACTAGAAGTGTTTTGGGTAAATGTGTTTACCTAGTTACACTCGCGATGTCACTATTCGATCTCCAAGATGTATGCATGGCTATCGGATCTATAGCGACTCTCGATTTACCAATGGTCGTTGATCTGATCGGGATATATGGATTGAAAGGACCGTACTGTACGCTAACCACGACCAACTGGTTCTTGCAGGCACTATCAGTGATACCTAGGGGATCATGGGGTGATGTTGCTAGACGCTTTACCATGATCCGTTGGGCAGGTCCGGAATTGTGATTCCGGAGCCACAATGGTTGTGGGCCCACGGCTAGCTGTATCCCTGAACCATTGAGGGTCACACAAGTACTAGATTCGAGATTCCCGCACGGATACTCAGCTCAATATGTTGAGCACGAGAAGAGGATTTCGGGAAGTGCGACTTCCTAAAAGTCGAGGTTTCCCGCTGTTGAGGGGCAAAACGGTCATTTTGCACTGGGGTTCTGAAAAACGGTTTTTCAGATCATATTATTTAGTTTTGGAAATTGAATCGATCGGTCCGATCTGATCGGCGATCGGAGTTACGATGAAGTCTCGGTGGTGGAGATGAACTGAATGTTCATCGTTGGACCCGGGCCCGTTGGGCCGGTCCAAGTCCAACACTTAAGCTTATTTAATTAATCCTAAACCTAGACTTCAACATACTTGTTACAACACTAAACCCTAGCACTAGAAACCGCCGCCCCTCTCCTCTCTCAAGCCGCCGCCGCCGCCGCCGCCTTCTTCGCCGAAAAATTGTTTCCGGCCAATTCGACGAGGAGAATCCGTTCGTGCAGATCTCGTCAGTCCTTCTAGTGCAGGCTGACGAAGGAGTCTCGTTTCTGGTCGTGGACCGGATTGGCGATTTCTACCGCAATCTACCGAGAAGAGCCGACGTTATTGTAACTACGGTTGGAGCCAGGCACAAGTGCCAGCAAGGTAGTCACCTAAACATCCTATGAATGTCGTAGTTTTTTATTGAATTTTTCGTATTGATCGTCTCCCGGCATCTGTTTTCTGTTCTTCCGTTGCCTAGCCGGGGGGCAGATCCGGATGCCAACAGAATCTGTATCGGTAT
The DNA here is from genome assembly GCA_001598015.1 of Dorcoceras hygrometricum. Lineage (NCBI taxonomy): Eukaryota > Viridiplantae > Streptophyta > Magnoliopsida > Lamiales > Gesneriaceae > Dorcoceras > Dorcoceras hygrometricum. The sequence continues at coordinate 4,188 of KQ993070.1, read as the reverse complement.
CAGCCCAGTTCTTGTTGCTCTCCTCAGCAACTAGTACTTTGCGATCATTCTTTCTGCTGGGTCTCTTATCAGCTCTTGTTCTCATCCTTCTATCTTTTGATCTCTCCTTGGATCTATCATCTTTATTTTCACCCCTCTTGAATCTGTATTCTTTCTTGGGCATGTTGCAATCAGCAGCAAAGTGCCCTGGACGACCATGGTTAAAACAATTTTGGTCAGTGATAACCTTATCAGATTTATGTGCATTATTGTAAGAGAAAGAAGGGTTATAGGATTTTCTCATGAATTTCCCAAACTTCTTGACGAAGAGGGACATGGCGTCGTTGCTGAGTTGTTCAGCAGATTTGCTCGTGCTTGGAGAGCACTGTTCAGATGTTGTTGCTGCTAGAGCTTTTGTCAGGCCTCGTGCTCTATACAGAGTAAACACCCAAACACATGCGGAAGCTTATCAAAAAGTGGGTAAAATTTTCGCTTTTAGGCCCGACGGTTTAAAACATATAAGTAAAAATAGAGCGATACTCAAAATAGATCCCAGTTTAAAATCCAACAACCACAATATAACATACAACAACCAAAACATGTATCAGACTCCACTACGGGTACAACGACGAAGCGCAGGGAATCCCCCTGGCTAACTGATACATATATATAAGTATGCTATATGCAACTGGGACGCGCTAGCCACCTCCTGGGGCACCACCAGCTGGGTTAAAACCACGACCAGCTGTAGAACCTGGGTTTCCTGAAAACAACACAAACACGGAAACAAACCAAGCCCAGAGGGACATGGGGTCAAACCCCAGTACGGAGAGCAACAGATAAAGCTAAAGGAATGCATAGATAAATGCAGATGCTATGCATGAGACACTGGATAATAACGGAAGGCTCAACCAACAAGGGATGTAAGGAACTCAAACACAGCTCCAAGGATCTGCAACAGCCGTGGCCACGAGGTGTATTCACAGTGTGGTAATGAGCCACTCGCCGTGAAACAACACCCGAATACCAGATGCATCAAACCACTCAACCTGTCGTTGCCTCGCCCATGAACTGTGTAGTTAACCACTCGACGCATGGTGGCTAACGATCCCAGCTGGGAGATGAGAGTGCGGTATCGCTGCTCGCCCTCGCATCCTGGTAAGAATCAACAACAGCAATACAAGACACGAACAATGGCTGTAATAACAATATGAATGCAACATGGGAAATGCGTGTATGCATAACAGGGCAGCTAAGCGATCAACAGAAATCACGTATGCACACAGCAACATCCACCTCAATACACAACAGCCATCTAGCATTCATTCTCACGCCAATTCCCAGCAATATCAAGCTCGAATCCGTACCTTAAATTCAATACTTCTGAGCTATAATTAGCACTGCAAGAAATCCCGAAGACTCTGGTAAAATCCTGTTAACCAACAGCGTAAATAATTCTTATGGGATACAACACAGACTCACGGCCGGGAGACACTCTCAACCAGCGCTCAATCCCAACAATACTACACAATCGGAAGCTTAAAACAATACACTAAAGCCAAGATCTTACAACAATTCGAAGCTACCTGCTCACAGCAAACACACGGCCAAGACAGTAACTTCGCGACCTTGCTCTAGCTAACCACAGCCCCCAAGAATGGTAGTAATCGACAAAGCTTCTCGAGAGGAATCCAAAGCTACCTCGCACGAGCAAAACAACCATCGAAAATGACGGGAATTTGCCGAAAAAGCTCAGAGCTGAACAGTGCTCTAGGGTTCGAAGAAACAGAGAACGAAAGGCTGGAAAATATTCTAAGTATGGGAACTGGTGTCTAAAATCGAAGGCCAAATCTTCCTATAAATAGCACTTGCAACGACTGGAAATCAATTCAATAATTGTCCACCGACAACACCAGTCGACACCATCGATCTCCCAAACCAGCAGGTATACTACAACCTGCAGACGCATGAACCAACTGCTGGTTCTCAAAACGGCGTCGCGCCAACTTACTCAAACGACGTCGCATAGGATACGCAATCCTCACTACCAGCAGCTGGGTATCCAGTCGCAAGAACAAAACAACGCATAACACCTCTCTCTGCTGGTACCAGTCGCAACATCGAAACGCAGCGTTGCAACTGATCAAAACGGCATCGCACAACTGACGTCATCCAGTCGCTAGCTCTCGCGCAATACCAGCAGAAAGCTACAGGAACATTGACTCGTGTTGACATCCGCTTCGGCTGAACAACCAGCAGGCATACTCACGCGAATCCCGCCAGCTGGTCCCAGACGCAACATCCAAACGACGTCGCGCCAACTAATCTAAACGCAGTCGTTTTAGCCCTCAATGAAATTACACTAACGCATCTTCTAATTACAACACGTGCAACCAGACTTCACGCAAACGACGGCGTTTCATACCCTGCATTACCAAAACACGCTTTGACTGGTTTTCGCCACCGACCAGCTGCTAGCTTATAAAACCAGCTTTTACCCAAAAATATCAAAATCACGAAAACCTCCAGAATTGTTCTAAGTATGGTTCTCGACCTGAAAATGCAACTCAAACCTCGAAACAGAGATTCTAAACCACCAGAATCTTTATCAATCGATTAATTCCTACGATTAATCTCAATTAAAAAATCCAGGTCTCTACATTTCTCCCCCACTAAAAACGGATTTACGTCCTCGAAATCACAGCAACAACTCTGGAGTAACAACGCCACAACTAAAAAATCCAGGTCTCACATTTCTCCCCCACTAAAAAGGATTTCGTCCTCGAAATCACAGCAACAACTCTGGAGAACAACGCCACAACAAAACCAAAACAGCAGTTCATCTAACTCATGCCAAGAGTTCAAGATAACTGAGTAAATATATAACAACAACTAGGAGAATTACAACCAAAAAGCTACAAACTACTGGAATTTAGCTCGACAGCTACTCAAACAGATGCGGCCACTCGCGCTGCATCTTCTCTTCCAGTTCCCAAGTAGCTTCTTCCCTTCCATGTTTGCTCCATTGCACCATTACCAAAGGAATGGTCTTATTCCTCAACTGTTTCTCTTTTATGCCAAGGATTTGCAAAGGATACTCCTGATAGCTCACCGACTGATCTAGCTCTACCTCGCCAGTTCCAAGCACATGAGACGGATCTGGCTCGTACTTCCTCAACATAGAAACGTGAAAGACGTCATGCAGAGAAGACAACTCAGACGGCAACAACAGACGGTACGCCAAATGGCCAATCCTCTCGACGATCTCATATGGACCAACATAACGAGGGGCTAACTTTCCCTTGCGTCCAAAGCGCATTACACTACGAAACGGAGAAACCTTGAGAAATACACGATCACCAACCTGAAACTCAAGAGGTCGACGCCTCTTATTTGCATAACTGGCTTGGTGATCCTGAGCAGCTTTCATCCTTTGTCGAACAAGATCCACATGATCTTTCATTTGCTGCACAAAGTCAGGGGCAGATAGCTGCTTCTCCCCCACTTCTTCCCAACACACTGGCGATCTGCACTTTCTGCCATACAAAGCCTCAAAAGTCGCCATGCCAATCGTCACTTGGTAGCTGTTATTATACGAAAACTCGACCAAAGACAACGCGTCTTGCCAACTACCTCCGAAATCCAACACAACAGCACGCAACATATCTTCCAAAGTCTGGATAGTTCGCTCAGATTGGCCATCTGTCTGGGGGTGGTACGCGGTACTCATCGCCAATCTGGTTCCCAAAGCTGTTTGCGAACTCTTCCAAAACCTAGAAGTAAACCTCGGATCTCGGTCGGACACGATTGAAACAGGCACACCGTGCAGTCTAACAACAAAATCAACATACAGCTTCGCCATCTTCTTCAACGAGAAGGTCATCCCATAGGGAATGAAGTGTGCATACTTCGACAAACGGTCTACCACTACCCAAATAGCATCGCATCCTCGGCTGGAACGAGGCAAATGCGTCACGAAATCCATCGCAATGTGCTCCCAATTCCATTGGGGCACCTCTAAACTCTGCAACAGACCACCAGGTCTCATCCTCTCGACCTTTACCATCTGGCAATTCAAACAACGAGCAACGAAACCAGCAACGTCACTCTTCAGGCCAGCCCACCAAAAGTGCGGCTTCAAAGCATGGTACATCTTCCGTGCACCAGGATGAACACTATGTCTACTGCAGTGCGCCTCACGAAGGATTT